>JABUQX010073505.1:22500-46506 GCA_015478945.1 Trachelipus rathkii
TGGTACTTTATTAAACTTTATCCAGTTTAATAATATTTTTTTTAAGGGCATAATTCCATAAAAGGGCCAGGAGAATTATCTCGAAATGTATGACACTTACAGGAAAACCAAATGCATATTTGGAATCAGCGTATAAAGCTTATTACCAGAATGTAAAAAAACAAACAAAAAAAACTCGAAAAGTACGACACTTACAGAAAAACAAATTACATATTTGGAATCAGCGTAATAAAGCTTATTATATGTAAGTCACGTTTCGTCCCCCTCTGTCCCCCATCGGCTCGAGCCTAAAATTGAAGTTCAAGGAAATATATTTCCATTAGGGGGCTCGAGAAGTCCCCCCATCGTCCACCTAGAGGCCGAGACCCCGACTCCTGGCATATTCTATGCGGTCTACCCTTGGGTATTCGTTAGTTTTAAATCATAAAACGACTTTGCATATAATAAGCTTTATACGCTGATTCCAAATATGTAATTTATTTTTTTGTAAGTGTCGTACTTTTCAATTTTTTTTTTTTTTTTCATTCCGGTAATAAGCTTTATACGCTGATTCCAAATATGTATTTGGTTTTCCTGTAAGTGTCATACTTTTTGAGATAATTCTCCTGGCTCTTTTCTGATATTTTGCCTTTTTAAGTTATTTGTAAAACGTATTTATCATTTAATTTTAATAATAAAACGTAATTATCATTTTATTTTATTTGAATGAAAATTCGTACCTAAGAAAATAATTAATAACTAAACACAATTCGAAATAAGTTCATACAATTTTTAATAAAAAATTTAAAAAAGGAAAGAATCTGAGCTTCACACCGAAAGCAATTTCTGGTCAATTATACTGCATTTTTAACTTTTTCAACATAAAAAAAAACTACTCAAGTTTGCGGGTCATCCAGCTCACATATATATATATATATATATATATATATATATATATATATATATATATATATATATATATATATATATATATATATATATATATATATATATATATATATATATATATATATATATATATATATATATAAATGTATTTACTCATATATATATATATGGTACATGTGGCTGAATAACCCTAAGCTGGTGGTTTATGTTGATTAAAAAATCTTGTGCAATGACCGAAATAGCACTCGGCTTGATTTCGCGCAAATTTTTATTAAAAATTATGCCAATTATTTCGGGTATTTGGTTGACAATTATTTTCTTAGGTACAATTTTCGTTCAAATAAAAAATGAAACATTAATTACGATTTATTATTAAAATTAAATGATAACACATTTACAAGCATAACTTAAAAGTAAAAAGCAAATATCGAAAGAAGCTCCAGAATCTCGAAAAGTATGTTTGCACCCAGAAAACAAATCTGTATTTGGAGATCGGCACGATATAAAAACTTATTACCGGAATGTAAAAAAAAACAAAACAAAAACAAAAAAAAAAACATGAAAAGTACGACACTCACAAAAAAAAAAATACATATTTGGAATCAGCGTATAAAGCTATTATATTTTAAGTCGTTTTATGATTTAAAATTAACGAACACCCTAGGGGTAGACCGCATTGATGCAGGAGTCGGGGTCTCTCGGCATTCCGGGGAGAAACGTCCCTCCCTCTGTCCCCCATCGGCTCAGGCCCCCTAGTAGATATATTTCCTTGAACTTCGAATTTTGAGCAGAGGCGGAAGTGAAAGTTGAAGAAGGAACAAGCTGACTTTACATATACGTCAGCTTTATACGTTGGTTAAATATATGTTCTTACACAAAGTGTCGTACTTTCAGTTTTGTTTGTTTTTACATTCGGTAACCCAAGTTTATACCTTGTTCAAATATGCATTTGGTTTCCTGTAAGTGTCATACATTTCGAGATAATTCTCCTGGCCCTTTTATGGATTAAAAAATAAATATTATTAAACTGGATAAAGTTTAATAAAGAACCAAAATCGTACAAACCTCATACTCTCTCTCTCTCGCTCTCTCTCTCTTTCTCTCTCTCTCTCTCTCTCTCTCTCTCTCTCTCTCTCTCTCTCTCTCTCTCTCTCTCTCTCTCTCTCTCTCTCTCTCTCTAACTATCTATCTATCTATCAATCTATCGTATATATATATATATATATATATATATATATATATATATATATTATATATATATATATATATAATATATATATATATATATATATATATATATATATATATATATATATATATATATATATATATATATATATTATATATATATATATATATTACACAACATATTTTCTTTTAAAAGGAACATTAAATTTGAAATAATGGACTTCATCATTAATAAAATAAATTGACTTTTCATTCTTTTTTTAACCTAATTTAATTTTACCCTAATCATGAAAAATTTAAACAAAATTGTAAATACTTTACCTAAAATTTTATGACTAAGAAAAACGCGGGACATTCAATTCACATGAACCATGTACATGTGAGCTGGATAACCCAGAGTAGTTTTTTTTATGTTGAAAAAGTTAAAAATGCAGTATAATTGACCAGAAATTGCTTTCGGTGTGAAGCTCAGATTCTTTCCTTTTTTTAAATTTTTTATTAAAAATTGTATGAACTTATTTCGAATTGTGTTTAGTTATTAATTATTTTCTTAGGTACGAATTTTCGTTCAAATAAAATAAAATGATAATTACGTTTTATTATTAAAATTAAATGATAAATACGTTTTACAAATAAATATATATAAATGAGCCGACTAGAGAGCGGACGCATTGAATAGAGAGTGGAAAAAGAAAAGAGAAGATTTAGAAGAAAGGAATTAGAAAAGAAGAACAAGAAACACAAGTGCTGGCAACGAGGGACTCGAAGTTTGAGTTTACCGTGCCAGCACTCAAACTTCGAGTCCATCGTTTCCAGCACTTGTGTTTCTTGTTCTTCTTTTCTAATTCCTTTCTTCTAAATCTTCTCTTTTCTTTTTCCACTACGTCCGCTCAATCCTTTCACTATATATATATATGCTATATATATATATATATATATATATATATATATAAATTAAAAATATATATATATATATATATATATATATATATATATATATATATATATATATATATATATATATATATATATATATATATATATATATATATATATATATATATATATATATGGTGTCGAGAATTATCTGGACAACTTTCTCATAACATAAATATATTATGGGCAAACCAAGGAGTTTGAAACAAACATATTTAGAATCTTTATTATCCAAAGTTTGTTTCACATAAGTGACAATGTTCAAAGTTTCAATATTTGCACCATTAGTGATTCTCAAAACATCAAGTCGATATTCCAAATTCTGTCATGTACGCTCCAGTATTTCCAATTAATTTGTTGAAATATAGGAATAGAAGCTGAGATTCTTGTTTTTAAATCAGCAATGTCTGTCACCTGGGTATTGTACACAACATCTTTGACGAATTCCCAAAGGAAAAAAATCGCATGGTGTGATGTCGGGAGATCTAGGCGTACAAGGAATTGAAACAGGTGGATCGGTCCTAGATGCTTAATATTATTATTATTATTATTATTATTATTATTATTATTATTATTATTATTATATCTTCTTCTTCTTCTTCTTCTTCTTCTTCTTCTTCTTCTTCTTCTTCTTCTTCTTCTTCTTCTTCTTCTTCTGTTGAGTTTATATGGTAAATGTTAAAACTACATCTTAAAAAGAATTTTGGCGCCAAACTATTATAACAGTTTTGATGTTCACCGCTTAGAACATATCTGTTCTAAGATGGTGATCTAATCGATCACACTGAGTAGGAAAAATAATCCAAAAACAAAATTTCTGACACTTGTAGCACTATGATGTTTGTTGCTTAGAAACAGAAACTGTTCTGAGTGAGCAAACTCATAACTGTAATGAATAACTGTAATAAATAGCTTTGATGTCCACCGCATAGAACATATCCGTTCTAAGACGGTGATCTAATCAACCACACTGAGAAGGAAAAATAATCCAAAAACAAAATTTCCCCACTTGTAGCACTATGGTGTTTTGTTAAATCAAAAACTCATCTGTAATGAATAACTGTAATGAATAATTGTAATGAATAACTGTAATAAATAGCTTTGATGTTCATCGCATAAAACGTATCTGTTGGACTGTAAATCTAATCAACCCCACTGAGAGTGAGGACAAATAATCTGAAAACAAAAATTTCACCCATGTAGGACTATGATGTTTGTTGCTTAGAAATAGAAGTTTGGGTGACCAATGTAATCTCATTATTTCACATTCACAAGGACATATACAACATAATCACATAACTAAAAATATATATGAATTTTGATATTTAATTGTAGAAGTAAAAGTGCACCAATGTAATGAACTACACAGGTTATATTGAAATAAATCATATACTTATTTCAAAAATACATAACAGATTTGGTGTTTTAAAACAGTAGACACATAAAACAAATAAAATAAACAAAATACTTAACAGATTAGCCTTGAGTGGACTGTAAAGACTTTGCTAGTCAGTGTTCTGCAGTTCTTCTTCTTCTTCTTCTTCTTCTTCTTCTTCTTCTTCTTCTTCTTCTTCTTCTTCTTCTTCTTCTTCTTCTTCTTCTTCTTCTTCTTCTTCTTCTTCTTCTTCTTCTTCTTCTTCTTCTTCTTCTTCTTCTTCTTCTTCTTCTTGCTTCTTCTTATTCTTCTTCTTCTTCTTCGGTTGGAGATTATGTGGTAATGTTAAAGCTACATTCCAAAGCGTTGCGGTGGGTGCCGAGTTAGTAAAGTTAGGGTATGTTGAGAACTTATTCATAGGTCCAAATGTTAATGTCTTATTCGTAGTTCCAAATGTTAGTATCTATTGTAGGTTTTCGCCCATTGTAAGTGTTAGATATGTTAGGCTATGTTTAATTTCTTTTACGTTTTGTTAAATATTACTATGACAATGTGAAATTAACACTGATTTGTTAGAGAAAAGATCATATTTCGTAAAATATTGTGTTAACTGGTGATGATGTGTTAGAAACGTGGGCTTAGGTTAAGTTTTTGCTGAGTAATGTTAGGTTTGCCCCGAGAATTTTGCTAATGTCTACGTTTATTCATAGTTCAAAATGATGTTATATTTGATATGAGTGACACTTTGATGAAGGTAGTATCAATTCATAGTTCAAGATGCTGGTATCTTTGATAGGTTGGACACTTTGTTAAGGGATTTTGTTAGATAATACTGCTTTAGCTGTTGCTGATATGTTGGAAAAGTGGGGTTACATTGAGTTTTGTATGTCCTGTTAGCTACTTTACCTTTGATAAGTAGGGAACTTTGTGAATGTTAGCAGATTATTCATACGTGAGGTATGTTAGGTTTGTCGTTGCACATTATATTCTTAGTTCAGGTTATACTATGTTAGCTTTATTGATGTGAAAACTTTGTTACCTTAGCATATATTCGTGTTGGTCTGTATGATAATTATGTAAGGTTATGATAAATTTTTGTTAAATATTACTATGTTAAGGTAAAAATAACAATGATATGTTACAGATATGTTTGAAAAAAATGTGAATAGGTTACGTTCTGTATGCAATGTTAGTTACTTTACTATTGTTAAGTATGGAACTTTGTTAATGTTGGTTGTTTATTTGTGCGTAAGGTATGTTAGGTTTGTCGTTGTACATTATATTCTTAGTTCAGGTTATGATATGTTAGCTTTATTGATGTTAAAACTTTGTTACGTTAGCATATATTCGTTGGTCAGTATATAAAGAACTTATTTTTATGTTATGTTTATCCAAAATGATACTCGAAATATGACTTGAATCAATAGATCAAAAGATCAATAGCTCAGGAAGGATGGGTTAGGAGGGGAGTGGAGGAACGGGTGGTTTGATTTACTGCTTTAAAATCAGTAAACTATTACACTTTACTATGATATTTTATTCAAAGAACTTATTTTATGTTATGTTTGGATAAAACTTTGTTATTTTTATGTTTTGTTTGCATAAAACTTTGTTATGTTTGCAATTATTCGTTGGGATTATGATAGTTAATTAAGGTTATGATGCATTTTTGTTAAATATTACTATGTTAATGTAAAAACTTTGTTACGTTAGCATATATATTCGTTGGTCAGTATGATAATTAGACAGGGTTATGATAAATTTCTGTTAAATATTACTATGTTAATGTAAAATTAACATTGATATGTTAGAGATATGCTTGAAAAAAGTGTGAATAGGTTACGTTTTGTACGCTGTGTTAGTTACTTTACTGTTGTTACGTATGGAACTTTGTTAATGTTAGTAGTTTATTCGTGCGTAAGGTGTGTTAGGTTTGTCGTTGTACATTATATTCTTAGTTCAGGTTATGCTACGTTAGCTTTATTAATGTGAAAACTTTGTTACATTAGCATATATTCGTTGGTTAGTATATAAAGAACTTATTTTTATGCTATGTTTATCCGAAATGATACTCGAAATGTGACCTGAATCAATAGATCAATGGACCAATAGATCATGGAAGGGTGGGAGGGAGTGATAGGAGGGGGCGGGTGGCCTGATTTACTGATTTACTGCTTTAGGATAAGTAAACTATTACACTTTACTATGATATTTTATTCAAAGAACTTATTTTTATGTTATGTTTGGATAAAACTTTGTTATGTTTGCAATTATTCGTTGGGAAATATGATAGTTAGGTAAGGTTATGATAAATTTTTGTTAAATATTACTATGTTAATGTAAAAACTTTGTTACGTTAGCATATATTCGTTGGTCTGTATGATAATTAGACAAGGTTATGATAAATTTTGTTAAATATTACCATGTTAATGTAAAATTAACATTGATATGTTAGAGATATGTTTGACAAGGTGTGGATAAGTTACGTTTTTGTATGCTATGTTAGTTACTTTACTTTGCTAAGTATGGAACTTTGTTAGGTATGGAACTTTGTTAATGTTAGCAGTTTATTCTTGCTTAAGGTGTGTTAGGTTTGTCGTTATGCATATATTCTTAGCTCAGACGATACTATGTAAGCTTTATTAATGTGAAAACTTTGTTACGTTAGCATATATTCGTTGAACAGTATGATAGCTAGACAAGGTTATGATAGGTTTTTGTTAAATATTACCATTTTAATGTAAAATTAACATTGATATGTTAGAGATATGCTTGACAAAGTGTAAATAGGTTACGTTTTGTAGGTAATGTTAGTTACTTTACTGTTGTTAAGTATGGAACTTTGTTAATGTCAACAGTTTATTCGTGCTTAAGGTGTGTTAGGCTTGCCGTTGTATATTATATTCTTAGTTCAGGCGATGCTATGTTAGCTTTATTAATGTGAAAACTTTGTTACGTCAGCCCACATTCGTTGACCGGTGTATAAAGAACTTGATTTTATGTTATGTTTATCCAAAATGATACTCGAATTGTGACATGAAACAATAGATCAGTATATCAGAAGATCATAGGACGGTGGGAGGAGAGGAGGAGGGGATGGGAGGGTGGTTTGATTTACTGATTTACTGCTTTAGGGGATGTAAAAACGCTAATTTTTTAAGTTCTAAACATAAAAAGAATAAACATTTTTGGTAAAACAAAATGTTTAAACAAAATACAATAAAAATAAGTAAAAGTATTGTATTATGTTATACAAAATATGACATGAATCAATAGATCAATAGATCAATAGATCAGGGGTGGGGTGGGGTGTGTAGGGTGGGTGGTTTGATTTTCTGATTTACTGATTTACTGCTTTAGGGAATGTAAGACATAAAAATTTTGGTAAAAAATATGACTTGAATCAATACATCAATAGATCAATAGATAAATAGATCATGGATGGACAGGAGTTTGCGGAGGAGGGTGGTTTGATTTACTGATTTACTGCTTTATGGTATGTAAAAACGTAATATTTTTTTAATTTAATTTTTTTTTTAATTTAATTTATTTATTTTTTTTTTTTAAAAAAATTTTAATTTTTTAATTTTTTTTTTATTTATATTTTTTTTTTTTCTTGAAGGTTCTGACACCATCATATTCGAGATCTACAGACCCGATAACATATATAAGGACACCAACATTGTTGTTATACGAATGTTTATTAACTCATCACTCCACCGGCTCCAGCACCGGTGCCGCTGTCAACTCCAACTCCCCTGACTCAGACTCATTCTCCTACTCTTTCCTTCTCTGACTCCACTTTTCTTATAAATTTCGTTCATTTCTACGGGGGACCCAGCTCCGGGGGGGCCCCAGACACCCTTTACGATCTTGAAACCATCATATTCGAGATCTACGGATCCTATAACATATATAAAGACACCAATACTGTATTATTATACAAATATTTACTAACTCGGCACCGCACCGGAGCCAGCACCGGTGCTGGCTCCGGATCCGAATCCGACTCCGACTCCAGCTCCGAATCCTTTCTCCAAATTTCAGCCTTCTACGAGCATTTCAATTTTTGGGGGGCCAGGACCCCCCTACGGGGGCGCACGGACACGTAACCTAGTGTACGACTAGGTGAGTCCCACATAGAGCGCCACCAAATTTTACCGCGACACGATAAGCCTAACTGTAGTAGTTGTCACACAGAAGTGGTCGACGAAACAGTTGCCAGACTTATGGGAAAAATGCTAAAAGGCGCCAGAAATATATAAAAAAAAGCTAAAAAAGGTTCAGGAAAGTAGCTGAGTAATAGAAAGTCATAAAGTGCCAAATAATTATATAAATATAAATATATATATATATATATATATATATATATATATATATATATATATATATATATATATATATATATATATATATATATATATATATATATATATATTTAAATATATTCTATATATATATATATATATATATATTATATATATATATATATATATATATATATATATATATATATATATATATATATATATATATATATATATATATATATATATATATAAATAAAATAAATAATAATAATAATAATGATATATATATATATATGTATCGGCAGGTAGTCAGATTTAGCTACAATCTGGCACCTGTCAAGAGCGACCTGTATACTACTGACAAGATACTACAAAGAAGGATTCTTGAAACCTGAATTATCTGACTCAACCCACCTTATTTAACCGATGAGTGTTAATGTTTTAATTCCTAGTTAACAAAGAACTCCTAACTTTCAAAAATCAGTTCTTCAGTTCTGAGAAAGATTCGGAACAAAGATGGCCGACAAAAGTATTTTATTTTCAGTTAACATTCTTTCCCTACTTTTCGTGGAATTTTTTGCTATTTGCTAAAATCCCTTCTCTATAGACAAGTCTTCTGATTGAGCATTTTTTATTGTAAAGTATGGGTGTTTTAATAATTAATTGAGGGTTTCGATTTGTTCCCACTGACTGTCGGAGAGAGAAAGTTCAGGAGTACCGGCAAGCAGCCATCATACTACTACTATAATCTTTTAGTTGCAAAAGCCTTTAGAGCATAAGACATGTACTTCCCCATCTTGTCTCTTGACCTAAGATTGCCACTTTTCCAGCTTGACTCTTTAGAACTTCCATTAATTTTGGGGTACGTGCTGCTTTTGCTATTATAAGATTTGCTCTATGAGTATTGTGGAGACCATCATGCACTGCTAACTGTAAAGTATGAACTCCACATTTCATGTGTGCAATGTTAACGTCATCGGAACATAGTCTTTTCATAGTTTTATCGTTCATTCTGAAAACAACTATTACTTCTTCGTTTTGACATTCAATAAAATCAGTATCACATTTACCAGCTTCCTATTCCTCACCCTCATTATCCTTATTTAATTTTTCAATCGTACTGATCATATTTGATGCGTTATACGTAACTAAGCTAATTACTAAGCTATATATATATATATATATATATATATATATATATATATATATATATATATATATATATATATATATATATATATATATATATATATATATATATATATATATATATATATATATATATATATATATATATATATATATATATATATATATATATCTTCTTCTTCTTCTTCTTCTTCATCTTCCTTATATTTTCCCAAGAATGGGAGTAAGGTGCGCGACGGGCATCGGAAAAGAAAAGCAGTAGAAGAACATGACACAAGTCGAAAAGAAAGCCCAGCCTTACCACCCCCTCAGTACCATTAATTAGTGAGAACTCATCGCAGTCAGAAAATCCACCCTAAAGCTTCATGGGACAGCGATGGACCCTCACTATGGTAGATCGTCAATGTAAGGGTTCATCCCTTGGCCCAGGTGGGCCACAACCATACCCCCTCACAATTCCCCGCCATTCACTCCTGTTATACACCTTTCTTCTCGCCTCTACCAAACTCACATTTCTCTCCTTCAAACATTCGTTTACTGACTCAATCCAATTTTTCTTCGGTCTCCCAGCCGGTCGGTTCCCAACACCCTCGCCACTATACATCCGCTTAACCAACCGACTATCATTCATCCTTTCCATATGACCAAACCATCTCAACATACTTTCATTTATTCTCTCATTTACCCCTTTCTTCACACCACACCACTCTCTAATACGTTCATTCCTCACTTTATCAATTCTTCTCACACCTAGCACACCCCTAAGATTGTCCATCTGAACACATTGAACTTTAGATCTATACTTCTTATTCCAGACCATAGTCTCACTACTATACAATAACACAGGTAACAACATACCCTCATGTAAGACCCTAGCACACTCAAGACTTAGTCCCTTTACATTCACCAACGATTTAATTGCACCAGCCACCTTCCTGCCATTCACAACTTTCCTACTACACTCTGCATCGTCCGTTCCCTTCTCATCCAACATATACCCTAAATATTTAAACCCAGACACTTGTTCCAGCTGCTCACCATCTAACATAACTTCACACTGAGGACTGTCCTCACTCACAACCATAACCTTACTCTTATCCACGTTTACTTTCAAACCCCTCCTTTTACACACCCTGCCAAATCTCTCTACCAATCCTCTCAAACTCTCTTCGGATTCGCCACACAGAAACAAATCATCCGCATATAATAGGTAGGGCACCCTCCACTCATCTCCATTCTCCACCATTCTAACACCATTTCCTGCCATCCCCACCTCGAATTCTTTCATATCCCCATCCATATACAAATTGAATAACCAAGGAGACATAACACAACCCTGTCTCACTCCGATATTAATCCTAAACCAATCACCATTGACACCATTTATTCTTACACACGCTTCACTATCGTCATACATACTTTGATTCCATTCAGAAGCCTACCACCAACACCATATATGACAACATCATATGACTATTGCAAATCCATAAAACCTAAATACAATTTATTCTTCTTCCTCATTTTCTCAATCATTTGTTTCAATGTAAAGATTTGATCCACACATCCTCTACCACTCCTAAACGCACCTTGTTCTTCACCAATCAGTCCTTCAGTCCTCGCCGCACCCTTCGACCAAAATACCAGCATATATCTTCCCTACAACACTCAATAAACTAATTCCCTTATAATTCCTACAGTTCCTTCTCCCTTACCCTTATATAAGGGTACTATTACCGCTCTCCTCCAATCCCTTGGAACTATACCCTCTATAAACGCTTTATTACACAACTTCCAAATCCAATCAATCACCATCTCGCCTCCGTTCTTGATCATTTCACCAGTAATTTCATCTATACCTGCAGATTTACCATTCTTCAACTTTCTCACTCTACGCATTACCTCCTCCTTACTAATAACCTCATCCCCAAAATACCTATTCCTTCTTGCACCATCAAACCCACACATTCACTATCACACCTCTTCATTACTGTTAATATTGTGCAGATTTTCGAAGTGTTCTTTCCACACTCCCCTCACATCCATTTCATCAGTTACAAAAGCACCATCCCTATTCATTTTTCTAAGCAGATTCCCCTTATTCTCATTCTTAACCTTTCGCGCTTCCTTCCAGAAGGCTTCCTATTCCCTTGTAAGTCCTCATTCATCCTCCTTCAAACTGTTCATTTACCTCTTGTTTTCTCCTACGTATACACCTTTTAGTATTTCTTTTTTTCCTCCTTATATATTTCCAAGCATCTTTCTTTTATATATATATATATATATATATATATATATATATATATATATATATATATATATATATATATATATATATATATATATATATATTATAAAAGAATTTATATATATATTTATATATATATATATAAATAAATGAATAAATAAATAAATAAATAAATAAATAAATAAATAAATAGTATATATAAATATATAAATAAATAAATAAATATATATATATATATATATATATATATATATATATATATATATATATATATATATATATATATATATATATATATATATATATATATATTTCAAACTCTTTTAAAACTACAGTAACAAATTCTTGGATATATTCGCTGAAATGTTGCGATTTGGTATCTTATACTGCTAACGTTTTAGAAATATTATTTTTATATTCGTCCACATATCTAATATTATTGGCAAAATAATTTAGCTTTGCCCATGCGTAAGCATCCATTTTTAAATGCACGAAGCGTCCCTTTAAGCAATTTTTATAATTTTGCTTATCCACTTCTTCTAGAACTATTTTACAAATATTTTCCCGGTCTAAAGGAACTTCCAGTTTCGAAGCCATGTCTCCACACAGTGCTTTAAATCCTGGTCTTGCAAAGAAAACTAATGGGTCACAATCTTTAACAACCATTATAATTAGTCAATTGTATTTTAATTTTTACTTGATATAATAATTGTTTATCATATTAAAATTAGTAATAAAAATGGGTTATTGAAATTAAAAAGGTTCTATCCTGATTACCTTTGCTTTCCCTTCCTTTTTAACAATTGCAGCAATGTCTGGATGAGAGCGTTTTAAATGTCGCATTAATTTAAAGGATCCAGTAGATGTATTGTGACCCCATAAGTAACTGGTAGTTAGGTAGACTCTTTCGTGCATGATCGAACTGACTGTTTCCCATCAACTGTGTTAACTATTTCATATTGACAAATGAAAGTACTTTTATCTTCAGAGTGAGTAATATATTCAAGTACATGAGGTGTTTTCGATTTTGGTTTAGTTGATATGATTTTTCTAAGGATATTAAACTTAATTAATTAAAGTTATCTATAGAAGTACCGAACCTTTTTTATTATTGAATAATAAATATACATAAGCAAATTTCTGAAAAGAGAATATATATATATATATATATATATATATATATATATATCTAAACGGAAACAATGTATATATATATATATATATATATATATATATATATAACTAACTATATATATATATATATATATATATATTTATATAACAATAAAAATAAAAAGAACTTTTTAAATAAATAAATATAAATATATAAAAAAAAATATATATATATATATATATATATATATATATATATATTTATAATTGGCATATAGGAATATAGAGATAGAGTGCTCCTCAATATATATGGAATATATATATATATATATATATATATATATATATATATATATATATATATATATATATATATATATATATATATATATATATATATATATATATATATATATATATATATATATATAATTGGAATATTGGAATATAAGAATTGGAGGTGATCTCCTCAATTAATATATATATAAATATATATATATATATATATATATATATATATATATATATATATATATATATATATATATATATATATATATACTATCTATATATATTTATATATATATATATATATATATAATAACATATATATATATATATATATAACCTATAATAAAATTAATAATTACTTAATTTGTATGTAACGGAACCAGGTAGCGTCTTTAGCGGCTCCGACTCCGGCTTTTCTTCTCCAAGTCCCCTTAAAATTTCGGGTCCGACTTCGGCTCCGGCTCCAGCTCCAGCTCCAGCTTTCGGCTCCAGCTCGGCTCCACCCAAAACCTTGCGGCTCCACGGTCTCCGGCTCCGGCTCTGGCTCAGCCTCTGAGGTATATATGTATATATATGTATATATATGTATATATATATATAATATATATATATATATATATATATATATATATATATATATATATACTATATATATATATATAATAATAATATATATATATAATATATATATATATATATATATATATATATAATATATATATATATATATATATATATATATATATATATATATATATATATATATATAATAATATATATATATATATATATATATATATATATATATATATAATATATATATATAATATATATATAAATATATATAAATAATAATAATAATAATAATATATATAATAATAATATAATATAATATATATATATATATATATATAATAATATATATATATATATATATATATAATAACTTAATAATAATATATATATATAATAATATATATAATATATAGTATTGGGTGCTTTGACCAGCTCCACCCTTTTCGATAGGAAGGATTAGAGGTATCGGTCTGAAACTTGGTATATGTTCTATGTATGTTAAGCTCGATACCGACGAGTTTTCAAGTCGCTAGGATGTATATAGGGGGTACCTCCCCCCGAGAGCGAACGCAAAATATTGCGCTTACACTTCGCGCGGCACTCCGAGCGGCGAAGATTGGAAGCCCTAACTAGAACAATCGATCATGACGTCTCGTCGTAGACGAGATTACCACCTACGTCCCCATAGAGGGACGCTGCCCCTACTGATTAAATTAGTGTGAAGAGGCTGAAATTTGGATACGAATAATCGATTCCCAGAGAATGGATTCTGAGTCGAAAAACGATTCCTGCAAGGAATCGATTTTTACGCAGCTCCGGCTCCGGCTCAGCCTATGGCTCCGATATATATCTATAGAGGTTAGAGTTATCGTATCGGGCTAAAATTTGGAGGGGTGTTAGATGGTGACGTAACCTCGTCGTAGACGAGGTTACGTCCCCCTGGGTCCCCCGAAGGGGACCCCACCCCCTTAAAAATCGAAGTGTTCGTAGAAGGCTGAAATTTGGTGAGAGGATTCAGAGTTGAATTTCTAGAAAGAGTTGGTATCGGAATCTGAGGAGTTGGCATCGGCACCGGTGCTGGCTCCGGTGCGGTGCCGAGTTAATAAACATTCGTATAACAACAATGTTGGTGTCTTTATATATGTTATTGGGTCTGTAGATCTCGAAAATAATGGTTTCAGAACCATCAAGAAAAATAAATAAATAAAAAAATAAATAAATAAAATTTCTTATTCTTTTTGTTTATAACTTACAAATTTACGTTTTTACATACCATAAAGCAGTAAATAAGTAAATCAAACAGCCCTCATCAGCCCTTCCGTGATCTATTGATCTATTGATCTATTGATCTATTGATTCAAGTCATATTTTTACTAAAATTGTCATGTTTTACATACCCTAAAGCAGTAAATCAGTAAATCAAACTGCCCTCTCCACCACCCTTCTGTCTATTGATCTATTGATCTATTAATCTATTGATCTATTGATCTATTGATTCAAGTCATATTTTTAGTAAAATTGTCATGTTTTACATACCCTAAAACAGTAAATCAGTAAATCAGTAAATCAAACTGCCCTCTCCCTTCACCCCTTTCGTGATCGATTGATCTATTGATCTATTGATTCAAGTCATATTTTTTACTAAAATTGTCACGTTTTACATACCCTAAATCTGTAAATCAGTAAATCAAACCACCATCTAGCTGCCCTCCTATCCATCTATGATCTATTGATCTATTGATTCGAGTCATATTTTTCTGTAAAATTATTATGTTTTACATACCCTAAATCAAACCGGCCATACCACACTGCCCACATCATCCATGATCTATTGATCTATTGATTCAAGTCATATTTCGAGTATCATTTTGGATAAACATAACATAAAAACAAATTCTTTATACACTGATCATCGAATATATGCTGACGTAACAAAGTTTTCACATTAATAAAGCTTACTTAGCATCATCTGATCTATGAATATAATACACAACGACAAACCTGACACGCCTTAAACATGAATAAACTGTTAACGTTAACAAAGTTCCACACTTAACAACAGTAAAGTAACTAACATAGCATACAAAAACGTAACCTATTCACACTTTGTCATGCATATCTCTAACATAACAATGTTAATTTATATTAACATGGTAATATATTACTAAAATTTATTACAACATTGGTTAATTATCATACTGATCAACGAATATACTCTAACGTAATAAAGTTTCCACATCAATAAAGCTAACATAGCGTAACATGAACTAAGAAAATAATGTACAAAGACAAACCTAACACAACTTACACACAAATAAACTGTTAACATTAACCTAATTCCACACTTAACACCAGTAAAGTAACTAACATTGCATGCAAAACGTAACCTATTCATACTTTTTCAAGCATATCTCTAACATATTAACGTTAATCTTACACTGACACAGTAACATTTAGCAAAAATGTATCATAACCTTGTCCGATTATCATACAGACCAACGAATATATGCTAACGTAACAAAGTTTTCTACATTATCATAGTAATATTTAACAAAAATTTATCATAACCTTGTCTAATTATCATACAGACCATCGAATACCTGTAAACATAACAAAGTTTTATCCAAACATAACATAAAAATAAGTTCTTTGAATAAAATATCATAGTAAATTGTAATAGTTTAATGATTTTAAAGCAGTAAATCAGTAAATCAGTAAATCAAACCATCAACCCCTCCCCACCCTCCCACCATGACCTTTTGATCTATTGATCTATTGATTCAGGTCACATATCGAGTATCATTTCGGATAAACATAGTACAAAAATAAGTTCTTTACATACTAACCAACGAATATATGCTAACGTAACATTGTTTTCACATTAATAAAGCTAACATAGCATTACCAGAACTAAGAATATAAGGAGCAATGACAAAACCAAACACACCTTACGCACGAATAAACTACTAACATTAACAAAGTTCCATACTTAACAACAGTAAAGTACCTAGCACAGCGTACAAAACGTAACCTATTCACACTTTTTTCAAGCATATCTCTAACATATCAATGTTAATTTTACATTAACACTATTGATTTACGTCGCATTTCGAGTATCATTTCGGATAAACATAGCACAAAAATGAGTTCTTTATATACTAACCAGCGAATATATGCTAACATAACAATGTTTTCACATTAATAAAGCTAACATAGCATCATATGAACTAAGAAAATAATGTACAACGACAAACCTAACACAACTTACGCTCTAATAAACTGTTAACATTAACAAAGTTCCACACTTAATACCAGTAAAGTAACTAACATTGCATCCAAACATAAATATTCATACTTTTTCCAAGCATATCTCTAACATATTAAAGTTAATTTTACATTAACACAGTAATATTTAACAAACATTTATCATAACCTTGTCTAATTATCATACAGACCATCGAATAACTGTAAACATAACAAAGTTTTATCCAAACATAACATAAAAATAAGTTCTTTGAATAAAATATCATAGTAAATTATAATAGTTTACTGATTTTAAAGCAGTAAATCAGTAAATCAGTAAATCAAATTATCAAACCCTCCTACCCTTCTACCATGACCTTTTGATCTTTTGATCTATTGATTCAGGTCACATATCGAGTATCATTTCGGATAAACATAGTACAAAAATGAGTTCTTTATATACTATCCAGCGAATATATGCTAACATAACATTGTTTTCACATTAATAAAGCTAACATAGCATCATATGAACTAAGAAAATAATGTACAACGACAAACCTAACACAACTTACGCACTAATAAACTGTTAACATTAACAAAGTTCCACACTTAATACCAGTAAAGTAACTAACATTGCATACAAAACGTAAACTATTCATACTTTTTCCAAGCATATCTCTAACATATTAAAGTTAATTTTACATTGACACAGTAAGATTTAACAAATTATCATACAGACCATCGAATAACTGTAAACATAACAAAGTTTTATCCAAACATAACAAAAATAAGTTCTTTGAATAAAATATCATAGTAAATTGTAATAGTTTACTGATTTTAAAGCAGTAAATCAGTAAATCAGTAAATCAAACCATCAACCCCTCCCCACCCTCCCACCATGACCTTTTGATCTATTGATTCCTGTCATATTTCGAGTATCATATTGGCTAAACATAACACAAAAATAAGTTCTTTATATACTAACCATCGAATATATGCTAACGTAACAAAGTTTTTACATTAATAAAGCTAACATAACATAACCTGAACTAAGAATATAATGTACAACGACAAACCTAACACACCATACGTCCGAATAAACTACTAACATTAACAAACTTCCGCACTTAACAACAGTAAAGTACCTAACACTTCGTACAAAACGTAACCTATTCACACTTTTTCAAGCATATCTCTAACATATCAATGTTAATTTTACATTAACATCGTAATATTTAACAAAAATTTAGCATATCCCTGTCTAATCATCAATCCTGACAACGAATATATGCTGCTAACGTACCAAATTTTTACATCAACTTCTTAAACAATATTGTAAAGATATCATCATAACCTTTTCTAAAAATCAAAATCCCCAACGAATAATTGCAAATATAACAAAGTGTTAACCAAACATAACATAAAAATAACAAAATTTTATCCTGACATAACATAAAAATAAGTTCTTTGAATAAAATATCACAGTAAAGCGTAATAGTTTACTGATTTTAAAGCAGTAAATCAGTAAATCAGTAAATCAAACCACCCATCCCTGCAGTCCCCTACCCACCCATCCGCCTATGATCTATTGAACTATTGATTCAAGTCATATTTCGAGTATCAAATGTAAAGTAGCTAACAGGTCATACAATACTCGATATGTTCCCACTTTTCCCGCATATCAGCAACAGGTAAAGACGTATTATCTAACAAAATTCCTTAACAAAGTGACCAATCTATCAAAGATACCAGCATCTTGAACTATGAATTGACACTATCTTCATCAAAGTGTCACTCGTCTCAAGTATAACATCATTTGAACTATGAATAAACGTAGACATTAGCAAAATTCTCGGGCAAACCTAACATTACTCAACAAAAAACTTAACCTAGACTCACGTTTCTAACACATCATCGTCAGTTAACACAGTAATATCTTACAAAACTCATCATTTCTCTAACAAATTAATGTTAATTTCATACTGTAATAGTAATATTTAGCATAACATACCTAACTTACGAATAAACAGTTTTCATTAACCAAGAGTGTAAGCGGGCACTACCCCTCCGAAGGAGGGGTAAGGCCTCAGCCCGAAGGGCTGATGCCCAAAACCCGCTTACCCTTCAGGTATCCCCTCAGGATTCACACCCTTTCAAGGGGCTCATCCCATTGAGTTTTCTCTCGGGAGGTGATGTGTTGCTATAGATACTCTTGGTTAATGAAAACTGTTTATTCGTAAGTTAGGTATGTTATGTTAAATATTACTATGACAGTATGAAATTAACACTGATTTGTTAGAGAAATGATGAGTTTTGTAAGATATTACTGTGTTAACTGACGATGATGTGTTAGAAACGTGAGTCTAGGTTAAGTTTTTGTTGAGTAATGTTAGGTTTGCCCAAGAATTTTGCTAATGTCTACGTTTATTCATAGTTCATGAAGATAGTGTCAATTCATAGTTCAAGATGCTGGTATCTTTGATAGATTGGTCACTTTGTTAAGGGATTTTGTTAGATAATACGTCTTTACCTGTTGCTGATATGCGGGAAAAGTGGGAACATATCGAGTATTGTATGACCTGTTAGCTACTTTACCTTTGATAAGTAGGGAATTTTCAGGATGTTAGCGGATTATTCATACGCGAGGTATGTTAGGTTTGCATTTGTACATTATATTCTTAGTTCAGGTTATGATATGTTAGCTTTATTGATGCTAAAACTTTGTTGCGTAAGCATATATTCGTAGGTCAGTATATAAAGAACTTATTTTTATGTTATGTTTATCCAAAATGATACTCGAAATATGACTTGAATCAATAGTTCAATAGATCATAGGCGGATGGGTGGGTAGGGGACTGCAGGGATGGGTGGTTTGATTTACTGATTTACTGCTTTAAAATCAGTAAACTATTACGCTTTACTGTGATATTTTATTCAAAGAACTTATTTTTATGTTATGTCAGGATAAAATTTTGTTATTTTTATGTTATGTTTGGTTAACACTTTGTTATGTTTGCAATTATTCGTTGGGGATTATGATATTTAGACGAGGTTATGATGAATTTTTGTTAAATATTACGAAGTTTATGTAAAAAATTTGTTACGTTAGCATTATATTCGTTGTCAGTATGATGATTAGACAGGGATATGCTAAATATTTTTGTTAAATATTACGATGTTAATGTAAAATTAACATTGATATGTTAGAGATATGCTTGAAAAAGTGTGAATAGGTTACGTTTTGTACGAAGTGTTAGGTACTTTACTGTTGTTAAGTGCGGAAGTTTGTTAATGTTAGTAGTTATTCGGACGTATGGTGTGTTAGGTTTGTCGTTGTACATTATATTCTTAGTTCAGGTTATGTTATGTTAGCTTTATTAATGTAAAAACTTTGTTACGTTAGCATATATTCGATGGTTAGTATATAAAGAACTTATTTTTGTGTTATGTTTAGCCGAAATGATACTCGAAATATGACATGAATCAATAGATCAATAGATCAAAAGGTCATGGTGGGAGGGTGGGGAGGGGTTGATGGTTTGATTTACTGATTTACTGATTTAAAATCAGTAAACTATTACAATTTACTATGATATTTTATTCAAAGAACTTATTTTTATGTTATGTTTGGATAAAACTTTGTTATGTTTACAGTTATTCGATGGTCTGTATGATAATTAGACAAGGTTATGATAAATTTTTGTTAAATATTACTGTGTCAATGTAAAATTAACTTTAATATGTTAGAGATATGCTTGGAAAAAGTATGAATAGGTTACGTTTTGTATGCAATGTTAGTTACTTTACTGGTATTAAGTGTGGAACTTTGTTAATGTTAACAGTTTATTAGAGCGTAAGTTGTGTTAGGTTTTGTCGTTGTACATTATTTTCTTAGTTCATATGATGCTATGTTAGCTTTATTAATGTGAAAACATTGTTATGTTAGCATATATTCGCTGGTTAGTATATAAAGAACTCATTTTTGTACTATGTTTATCCGAAATGATACTCGATATGTGACCTGAATCAATAGATCAATAGATCAAAAGGTCATGGCGGGAGAGTAGGGAGGGGTTGATGGTTTGATTTACTGATTTACTGATTTACCGCTTTAAAATCAGTAAACTATTACAATTTACTATGATATTTTATTCAAAGAACTTATTTTTGTTATGTTTGGATAAAACTTTGTTATGTTTACAGTTATTCGATGGTCTGTATGATAATTAGACAAGGTTATGATAAATTTTTGTTAAATATTACTGTGTTAATGTAAAATTAACTTTAATATGTTAGAGATATGGTTGGAGAAAGTATGAATAGTTTACGTTTTGTATGAAATGTTAGTTACTTTACTGGTATTAAGTGTGGAACCTTGTTAATGTTAACAGTTTATTAGAGCGTAAGTTGTGTTAGGTTTTATCATTGTACATTATTTTCTTAGTTCATATGATGCTATGTTAGCTTTATTAATGTGAAAACATTGTTATGTTAGCATATATTCGCTGGTTAGTATATAAAGAACTCATTTTTGTGCTATGTTTATCCGAAATGATACTCGAAATGCGACGTAAATCAATAGTGTTAATGTAAAATTAACATAGATATGTTATAGATATGCTTGAAAAAGTGTGAATAGGTTACGTTTTGTATGCTGTGCTAGGTACTTTACTGTTGTTAAGTATGAAACTTTGTTAGTGTTAGTGGTTTATTCGTGCGTAAGGTGTGTTAGGTTTTGTCATTGCTCCTTATATTCTTAGTTCTGGTAATGCTATGTTAGCCTTATTAATGTGAAAACAATGTTACGTTAGCATATATTCGTTGGTTAGTATATAAAGAACTTATTTTTGTACTATGTTTATCCGAAATGATACTCGATTTGTGACCTGAATCAATAGATCAATAGATCAAAAGGTCATGGAGGGAGGGGTGGGGAGATTGATGGTTTGATTTACTGATTTACTGCTTTAAAATCATTAAACTATTACAATTTACTATGATATTTTATTCAAAGAACTTATTTTTATGTTGTTTGGATAAAACTTTGTTATGTTTACAGTTATTCGATGATCTGTATGATAATTAGACAAGGTTATGATAAATTTTTGTTAAATATTACTATGATAATGTAGAAAACTTTGTTACGTTATCATATATTCGTTGGTCTGTATGATAATCGGACAAGGTTATGATACATTTTTGCTAAATGTTACTGTGTCAGTGTAAGATTAACGTTAATATGTTAGAGATATGCTTGAAAAGTAAGAATAGGTTACGCTTTGCATGCAATGTTAGTTGTTACTTACTGGTGTTAAGTGTGGAACTTTGTTGTGTTATTTCGTTTATTCGTGTGTGAAGTTGTGTTAGGTTGTCTTTGTGCGTGTGTTATGTTATGTTCATGTTACGCTATGTTAGCTTTATTGATGTGGAAACTTTATTACGTTAGAGTATATTCGTTGATCAGTATGATAATTAATCAATGTTGTGATAAATTTTAGTTAAATATTACCATGTTAATATAAATTAACATTGTTATGTTTGTATGCTATGTTAGTTACTTTACTGTTGTTAAGTGTGGAACTTTGTTAACGTTAACAGTTTATTCATGTTTAAAGCGTGTCAGGTTTGTCGTTGTGTATTATATTCATAGTTCAGATGATGCTAAGTAAGCTTTATTAATGTGAAAACTTTGTTACGTTAGCATATATTCGTTGATCAGTGTATAAAGAATTTGTTTTTATGTTATGTTTATCCAAAATGATACTCGAAATGTGACTTGAATCAATAGATCAATAGATCATGGATGATGTGGGCAGTGTGGTATGACCGGTTTGATTTACTGATTTACTGATTTAGGGTATGTAAAACATGATAATTTTACTAAAAAATATGACTTGAATCAATAGATCAATAGATCAATAGATCAATATATCAATAGATCAATAGATCATAGATGGATAGGAGGGTGGCTGGATGGCGGTTTGATTTACTGATTTACAGATTTAGGGTATGTAAAACGCTACAATTTTAGTAAAAAATATGACTTGAATCAATAGATCAATAGATCAATAGATCACAGAAGGGGGTGAGGGGGGGGGGGGCAGTTTGATTTACTGATTTACTGATTTACTGTTTTAAGGTATGTAAAACATGACAATTTTACTAAAAATATGACGCAAATCAATAGATCAAATCAATAGATCAATAGATCAAAAATCACAGAAGAGCTGAGGAGGGCAGTTTGATCTACTGATTTACTGATTTACTGCTTTAGGATATGTAAAACATGACAATTTTTGTAAAAAATATGACTTGAATCAATAGATCAATAGATCAATGATCAATAGGTCACGGAAGGGCTGAGGAGGGCTGTTTGATTTACTGATTTACTGATTTACTGCTTTAGGGTATGTAAAAACGTAAATTTGTAAGTTATAAACAAAAAGAATAAGAAATTTTATTTATTTATTTTTTATTGATGGTTCTGAAACCATTATTTTTGAGATCTACAGACCCAATAACATATATAAAGACACAACATTTTTGTTATATGAATGTTTATTAACTTGGCACCACTGGAGCCTTTTGGTACTGTTACCCAACTCTCGAATTCCACGATACCAACTCTTTCACAGAATTCAACTCTGAATCCTCTCACCAAATTTCAGCCTTCTACGAACACTTCGATTTTT
>JABUQX010073506.1:0-25000 GCA_015478945.1 Trachelipus rathkii
AAAGAGAGATATCATATATATATATATATTAATATATATATTATATGATATATTAATATATATATATATATATATATGGTTTTACAAGAATTGATTAATATATATATATATAATAATATATATATAATATATATATATATATATATATATATATATATTAATATATATTATATATATATATATGTATATATATATATTATATATATATATATATATATATAGTGGGTTTTACAAGAATTGCTTATTATATATATATATATATATATATATTTATATTTATATATATATAAATATATATATATAGTATATATTATAATATATATAGGTATTATAAATATATATATAGTTACCGAGCTGATACGTAGTATAGCATCGACTCTGCAGGCGTCGAGGCTTTCATCTGATTCTCCTAATGTCTTGGAGAAATAGACCTTCTTATGGGTTGACAGGGTGGTCAAAATATTTCAGAAGGGAGGCAGAGTGATTTAGGTGAGGACCTTAAATTAGCAATGGACTGCTGGAAGTGAACTAACACCAGCACTCTCACCAAGGACATCTTTCCCTTTCAGCATGGGCAGAATTTGTTGAAATTGTTCATAATATAATATACCTTTCTTAGTTCTGTTGCTGTAGAGCGAATATTTAGTATTGGTGGGGTTATTTTGAGGGCAAAGAGGTCAGCCTTTAACTGCTTTTAATTTTGAGCACCTTAATCTTTTTGAAAGGTAATACGGATCTCTTGTCCTTTAAAGAAGACATTGAGGAGGAAAGAGGAAAATCTTGAGATTTTGTAAAATACTCATTCAATTTTTTTCATATAATTTAGCGAATAATTTTTTTGTAAGGTATATCTATTTAGTATTTAATATAGAAACCTTTTGTGATAGTCGACACATTATTATACGGAAGATCGTGCGACACGTGCGGACTTGCGATTTGCGGAGGTTTTGATGGTCTGATGGTGCGGAGGAAGCGCTGCGGACTACATTTCTAAGGGTGCGGAGGTGCGCTAAGCGGACTAACCACCTAAATGAGCGGGTGCCCACCTATGATATATATATAGTATATATATATATATTATATACTATATAATAAGTATATATATATATATATATATATATGATATATTATATATTATATATATATATATAATATTTATTTGTACATCATCTGTAAGTGTGCCTAGTCAGGTGCTTACTCCTCGCCAGAATCTTTATTTAGAGGCATGAGCATTGGTACTCGAGCGACTTCCTCTTTTTTTTTACTTGTCGGCTTGCTGGCTGTCGCCCACAACTTTCATAGTTTCCGGTGCAGGGGTTTATGGGAAGAAATTAATAGTTGCACCGAGGACGCTGTTCCAAGCCCAAAAACCTATGTGAAGAGTAATCTTCTGTTTGCGACTTCGCTGAAAATACTCAACTTCATCTTCAATCAAGATTTCAGTATTGCAGAGACTCTTAATGAAATATAATCCAAATTGTATTGATGAAAAGAACAAACTAGAAATATTGTTGCTCCTCCTAATGTTAGTTAAAATGTATTTCCATTATTTATATTATTGAAACTAAAAAACGAAATAAATAATTTTGTTGCTTCGCTCACCATACGCAGAGAGAGGATATAATATTAATCTTTGGCGATAACAAATATTTTTATTTATATTAAGTAGATAATATCTCTCATAATAAAGAATATTTCTTCGCTTTATAATTTTTTAACCTGCTTTATCCTGCAAATCTGGCCACAAAATCTTATTTTCTTCGCTATATTCTTTGCAAGTGGCTTTTATCTGGAAATCACGAAAAGCGCGCGAGAGAGAGAGATGTCTTTGTAGAGAAGCTCTCTGGAGATTTCAATTTTTCTCCTCATTCTCTCTATTGCTCTTTCTCATTTATCTTCCAACTGGTTTTTAACGTGTCCCATTTCAATACGAACAGTCAGTCAACTCATATAATATAATATATAATATAATATATATATATTTAATATATATATAAATATATATATAATATATATATATATAATAATATATATATATATATATATATATATATATATATATATAATTATATATATAAGCATCCCGAAAAGGCCAGGCATGTAACTAAAAAACTATAAGAGCTTCACGAAAATAAATATCATTTTATTAATCAGCAGACTTTACCCCGGAAATAAAAAAAAATAAAAAATAACGCTTTTTAAAAATTAAATTTGTTAAAAATGTTGACAAAATTAATAGTTTTTGAGAAAATTGACATGCCGCTTACTCCGAACTGTGCAACACAAAGGTGCCACTGCGAAATGTTGATTTTTCTTTTAAACTAAACGAAATACCTTCCGGGTAAACAAGAAAATCGATGGATAGAGTCGGGGTTTCTCGGCCTACCGGGGGACGACGGGTCCTCCGTCGCCTCGAACCCCCTAAATATATATAAAAGAGAATAAAAAAATAATAATTCCTCCAAAAAGCCGGAAAAAAATGGTATTTGGCCTCGAGAACTCGAGAACTAAGGCAGCAGGTTTCAAGGTCAAATCGGTCAATCAAAGCGTACAATGCGAGGTGTGAGATTTTACCTATTCTAATGATGTATAATAAAATATTGATTATTTAATATAAATAAATTTTCACAAATTTCTAAGTCAAAATACACTTATATAAAAATTTTCATTTATTTTCCTGTGGATTGTTATAGGTTTTCTAGTTAACATGCCTGCAACTTCGGGAAATCTGGCCTTATTATATATATATATTGATATATATATATTATATATTAATATATATTATATTATATATATAAAATATATATATATATTATATATAATAATATATATAAAATATTTATTATTAATCTTAATATATAATATAATATATATATATATAATTAATATATATAATATATATATATTATATATATTTATATATATATATTAATATTAATGGGATAAGGTTTAGAGAACACTAATCATCAATCCATATCAAACTACAAGGCACAAGGAAAAGGATACATGCTGGATGCTGGCAATGTAGGGCGGGAAAAATGTAAAAAAAAAAAAAAAAAAAAAAAAAAAAAAAAATTATTAAATATATATATATATATTATTCTCAAAACCTCAATAGTAACAGCGAACAGGAAAACAAAATTTTGGAATTCCTGGTAAAATTTAGAACAATAGGAACTGTAAAAAAAAAATAAAAAAATAAAAACATGATTATTGTTAATCAATTATAGTAAATGAATTAGAAGAGCACTATTTAAGACCTTTTATTGGTTACTGCGTAAACATAAAATAGCTTACTTTCTATTAAATTTTGCTCTTTTTTCTTTTACTAAAGAATACTCCAAGGGTAATTACCTTAAAGATGCAAGGAGTCGGGGTCTCTCAGCCTTCCGGGAAACTACGGTAGGACTAATTCCCCCTCCGGGGAGGGTCTCCCGGACCCCCCCCCTTTGGTATTTGGTGTCCGCGGGGTTCGCTCCGCCCCTCCCTACGGGGTAACTGGAGAAAACGTCCCCCCTGTTTCCCGCACGCCTCGAGCCCCTACATTGGCAAGTGTAAATTACCTTTTACAAATAATATAAATATATATATTATAAATTTATATAATATATATATATATATATTTATATATAAATATATATATTATTAATATTATAGTATTATCTATAATATATAATATATATTATATATATAATAATTCCCCTGCTCCTAAAAAAAAAAAATGCCAATATTTATTTCATTTATTTATTTTATTTTATTTTTTTTAACATTTCCCTAAAAACTAATTTACAAGGATTCCAAAAATGTATCCTTTTCGCTGTAGCTATTGTAGTTTTTTGGATATGAATTTTTTTTCTTTTTTTTTTTCTTTTTTTTTTTTTTTCCACTTTTCGCCATAAAATTTTGCCAAGGATTCCAAAATGGTATTTCCTTTCCCTGGTGAAGCTAAATTGTAGTTTTTGGAGATAATGGATGATGATAGTTGTCGCTCTAAACCAAATATACACTATATATATACAATATATATATATATATAGTAATATATAATAATATATATATATATATATATATATATATATATTATATATATAATATATAAATATATATATTATATATATATATTTATATATATATATATATATAATATATATATATATATATATAATATATATATATATATATATATATATTATTATATATATATATATATATATATATATATATATATAATATATATAATAATACTATATATATATATATATATATATATAATACTTATATATATATAATATTATTAATATATATAATTATATAATATATATATATATAAAAATATATAAATATATATATATATATATAATATTAATATATATATATATATATATATATATATATATATTATTTATTATATATATATATATATATATAATAATATATAAATATAATAATTATATATATAATATATAATATATATATTTTAATATTATATAACTATATATATAATGGTTATTTACCAAACGGTATCGTTTGTTTCGTTACTTTCAAGTTCTGAGTTTCTAGGAACGTCCTAATAAAATGACAATAAATTCAGTTTCGGAATACACACTTTTTTGAAAGCCATGTATATAGTCCTAATAAGATATTTTTTAATATAATTTGTAATAAGTGATCACTATTTACTATTTTACAATTATAAAGAGTAAGGCTATAGGGTGGTAAACGAAGATAGCCAAATGTTGGGAGAAAAAGGTCAATGTTGCAGAGCAACAAGCAGACATTTGGTTTTCAAGCTTGACGTGTCAAAGTTAGGTTTTAAGGTCGGTGAGACCGACTTTAAGGTGTGGAAGACCGTTTTTGGAGGTTTAGCCTTCCAATAAGGGGGGGTAGCCCCCCAAAGGTTTTTTTTTTGATTCCTGAAAGGTTTTAAAATTTGATCGGCTGGATCATTGTTGATGGTTCAATGCGATTTATCGATGGTTATTACCTAATATCAGGGACTTTACTCGTCCTTTCTACGTGTCTGGTTGCACTTTCTTACATTGAAAAATACAATCGGAATCAAAATCTTTAGCTGTCAAATCGCAATTCAGGCGATTTGATCGTTGTAGTTTTCACCCGCTTTTGACCGATAGCACCCCTGGTTTCTCTCAATCTTAAGAGGTTCTGGTCTGAAACTTGGTTATTTCTATTGACGTGTTAAACTGATCACAGCGGACTTTTTTCGATCGGGGTACCCTTTGTACCTGCCGCCAACATAGCACCAAGGTCAAATTTGCCACTAACAATGTCGTCAAGTTTGTCGGCAAATATCGGCGGCAATTTTCGCTGTAGGCTATATCCCAACGTAATCTTGTCGGAGACGAGATTACGCGCTCTGCGCTCCCCGTTAGGGGGAGCGCTACTGTCCTAAAAATAAAAATACTCGTAGAGAAGATTGAAACTTGGAGGCTGGGTAGAGGAGCCGGAGTTCGGAGAGGGAGTTAGAGTCGGATTTCGGCTTCGGTGTCCAGAGGCCCCCGGAGGGGGCCCCCTCCTGAAAAGAAGAAACTGCATGGAGATGCAAAACAGAGAAGAAGCGAAGGAAGAGGAGAGGAAAGAATGAGGAAAGGGAAGAAGAATGAGGAAGGATTCAGAGTCAGAGGAGTCGAGGAGTCAGAGATAGACACAGGCCCGGTGCTGGAGCCGGTGTCGAGCCCAGTTTAGTAAGTATAGGCTTTTTGAAATCCATATAATCATTAACGTTCACATACCTGATTCTGCTCTAACATTACATGTCGTCATTGCATTCTGCAATCTTCCAAAGATAAACCGTTTTTTCTAAATGTTGAAGACTGACATTTAATTTTCAAATCTCATTTCTTTTTATAAACGCCAAGTAATATAATTTTTTTCTAAGTTGAAACATGCATATATTGTATTTTATTTTTTTTTTTTTTTGTTTCATTTTACATTTATACTTTGTGTTTAATTTTTTTTTTTTTATTTTTTTTTTTTTTTATTTTTTTTTTTTTTTTTTTTTTTTTTAATTTTTTTTTCTAATTTTATTTTTTTATTTTTCTATTTTTTTTTTTTTTTTTTATTTTTTTTTATTTTAATTTTTTTTTTTTTTATTTTTTTTTAATTTTTAATTTTTTTAAAATTTTTATTTATTTTTTTATTTATTTTTGTTTTATTTGCTTTAACATTTGTTTTTACATAAAAAAAATTAGCTTCTTTCGATGTTTAAACGTAATTTACGTTTTTAACATACCCTAAAGCAGTAAATTTAGTAAAGTCAGTTAATCAAACGAGCCCTCATCTCCCTTTCTGTGATCCTATTGATCTATTGATCTATTGGTCAATTTATTTTTTACTAAATTGTCATGTTTTACATACTCTAAATCAATAAATCAGTAATCAAATTACCATCATCTCCCTTTCTGTGATCTATTGATCTATTGCTCTTATTGATTCAGCGTATATTTTTACTAAAAATGTCATGTTTTACATACCTAAATCGTAAAGTCAGTAAATCAAAATGCCGCGCGAGTCCTTTCGTGATCTATTGATCTATTGATTCATGTCATATTTTTTACTAAAATTGTCCTGTTTTTGAAAGCAGTAAATCAAGTAAATCAGTAAATAAGACCACCATCCAACACCCTCATGTATACCGTGATCTTATTGATCTATTGATCTCTTGATTCAAGTCATATTTAGTAAGAATTGTCATGTTTTACATACCTAAAGCAGTATACAACAACAACAACAACTAACAACAACAACAACAAATAAACTGCTAACATTAACAAAGATACGCACTTAACACCAGTAAAGTAGTAACTAACATACGTACAAACACGTAACCTAGTCACACTTTTGTCAAGCATGTCTCTAACATATCAATGTACTTTTGACATAACATGGTAATATTCAACAAAAGGTTCATCATAATCTTACCAAAGTACCATAATAGCTAACGGATAAATACAAACATAGTAAAGTTTAACCTCTGTAAGCCAAACAAGAATATGACATCGTATACATAAAATCAGACAATAAATGCAGCTATCAGTTAACACTTAAGCCATTGATGCTATTTGATTCAACTGTATTTTTGAGTATCATTTAAGTTAAACACATAACTAAAAAACAGTTCTTTTATACACTCAATCAACGAATATAAATGCTAACATAAAGTTTTCACATTATTAAAGCTAAATAGATGCATCACATAGAACTAAGAATATAATACACAACAACAAACCTAACACAACCTTACGAACGAATCAAACTGGTAACATTAACACAGTTCACATTTAACGACAGTAATTTCGATACTGGTCAACGCATATTCTAACATATTACGTTAATCTTACAATTGACACACAGTAACATTTAGCAAGAAAATGTATCATAAACTTGTCCGATTATCATACAGGACCAACGAATATATGCAACGTAACAAAGTTTTCACATTATATTGGTAATATTAACAAAATTATCATAACCTACCTAAATATCATAATCGCCAACGAACAAATAATTGCAATCATTTTCAGAAGAATAAAATCAAAACATTTCGATAAGTTTTTTGAATAAGAATATCAATAGTAACTCTCACATTTTACCGGAATTTAAATCAGTAATGCAAACCACCCGTCCCCTCCCCGACCCCTACCCATCCCGTCCATGACCCTTTTGATCCTTGTAAATATTCAGGTCACATATCGAGTATCAATTCGGATAAACATAGTACAAAAATAATCTTTATATACTAAACGGACGACCAAAGAATAATGCTAACTGTAACTTGTGTTTCACAGTTAATAAAGCTAAAATAGCATTACCAGAACTAAGAATATAATGTACAATGACAAAACCTAACCCACCTTCGCACGAATAAACTACTAACACTAACAAGTTCCATACTTAACAACAGTAAAGTACGCTAGCGCCAGTCGTACAAAAGTAAACCTATTCACACTTTCAGCGATTATCTCTTAACATAACAATGTTTAATGTTACATTAAACTATTGATTTTAACGTCGCTTTCGAGTATCAGTTCTGATACACTATAGCACAAAATGAGTCTTATATAACTAACCAGCGATTATATATGCTACATAACAATGTTTTCACTCATAAAGCTAACATAGATATAGTGAACTAAAGAAAAATAATGTACAACGACAAACTAACACAACTTACGCCTAAGAAACTGTTACTACTTAACAAGGTTCCAACAGTAACACAGTAAAGTAACTAAACATTGCATACAAAAACAAACCTATTCATACTTTTCCCAAGCATATCTCTAACATATTACGTTAATTTTACATGATCCGTAACTTTTAAAAAAATTTATCATAACCTGTCTAATTATCATACATCCAGACCAACGAATAACTGTAAACATAAAAAGTTTTATCCAAACATAACATTAAAAATAAGTTCTTTGAATAAAATATAAAGTAATTGTAATAGTTTACTGATTTTAAAGCAGTAAATCAAACCATCAACACCCCTCCCAACCCCTCCCACCATGACCTTTTGATCTATTGATCTAATTGATTCAGGTCATATTTCGAGTATCATTCGGCGCTAAAACATAACACAAATAACTTCTTTTATATACTAACCCTTCGAATATATGCTAACGTAACAAAGGCTTTTACATAATAAAGCTAACATAACATGAACTAGCGACTAAGAATATAATGTACAGAGACAAACCTAACACCACATACGTACGAATAAACTACTAACATCAACAAACTTATCCGACTTAACAACAGTAAAGTAACTAACACTTTCGTACAAACGAAACCATTCACACTTTTTTCAACAATCTCTAGACTACTCAATATTAATTTTCACATTAACATCGTAATATTATTAACAAAATATTTAGCATAACCTGTCTAAGTTCATCTTCCTGAAACGAATTATAATGCTAAAGTACCAACTTTTTTACATACAATTCGTAATATTTAAGGCAAAAATTATCATAACCTCGCTAAATTCATAATGCCCCAAAACGAATAATTGTCAGTACATAACAAAGTTTTAACGCAAAATAACATAAAAATAAACAAAAATTTTATAGACTCACATAACATAAAATCAAGTTCTTTGAATCATTAGATCATGGATCAAAAGCGTCATGCGGACGGGATGGTAGGGAGGTGGGAGGGGACGGGGTTTGATTTACTGATTTACCTGATTTACTGCTTTAAGTCGGTAGACTCGTATCTTCTTGATATATATTTAATTCAAAAGAAACTTATTTTTATGTTAAGTGTTTGATAAAACTTTGTTATGTTTGCAATTATTTGTTGGGGATTATTATATTTAGGTAATTTTATGATAAAATTTTGTTAAATATTTCTTGTCAATGTAAAAAAACTTTGTTACGTTAGCATATAATTCGTTGGTCTGTATGATAATCGGCAAGGTTTATGATACATTTTTTTGGCTAATGTATCTGTGTGTCAAGTGCTAAGATACGTTATATTTAGAGGATATGCATTGACCAGTCATGATAATTACTGTTGTTAATGTTGGATACTTTGTTATGTGTATCAGTTTTATTCATCTCGTAAGTTGTGTTAGGTTTGTTGTTGTAACATTATATTCTTAGTTCATGTGATACTATGGTCGAGCTTATTAATGTGAAAACACTTTGTATGTTTAGCATATATCCGTTGATTATGTGCATAAAGAACTTGTTTTTTATGTTATGTTAATTAAATATACCAAAAATCTTTGAATCAATAGATCAATGGTTAAGTTTAATGAAAGCTGTTTATTTGTCTGGTTGTTTTGTGATAATATGTTATAATTCATAGTTTAGCTTTACAGAGGGTAAAACTTTTACTATGTTTGTATTTATCCGTTAGCTATTATGGTACTTTGGTATTATGGTACTTTGTTGAATATTACCATGTTAAAGTAAAATTAACATTGATATGTTAGAGATAGCTTGACAGAAGTGTGACTAGGTTACGTTTTTGTACCTATGTTAGTTTTACTTTTACTGTGTTAGGTGCGATCTTTGTTAATCGTTCCATTTTTCGCTCGTAAGTTGTGTTATATAGATAGAAAATCAGGGAAAACTGGCTGAAGGTATTCGCCAGACATTTTACTAAAGAATATGATTTGGACCAAAAGATCGTATCGCGTCAAAGATCACGGATGGACATGATGGTGGGTTGGGAATGGTGGCTTGATTACTGATTTACTTGATTTTAACTGCTTTAGTGTATGTAAAACATGACAAATTTTAGTAAAAAATATGACGAATCAATAGATGGATCCAATAGATCACGAAAGGGGTGGAGAGGGCATTTTGATTTACTGATTTAGGGTATGTAAAGCATGACAATTTTAGTAAAAAATAGACCTGAATCAATAGACAATAGATCAATAGAAGGGTGATGAGGGCTGTTTGGATTACTGATTTACTGATTTACTGGCTTTAGGTTATGTAAAAACGTAAAATTTTTAACTTTATAAACATGAAAGCATAAAATTTTTTTTAAAAACAATTCTTTAAATAAAAAAAACAAAATTAAATAAAATTTTAAGAAATAAAATAAAAAAAAAACTAATAACATAAAAAAAAAATTAAACCACAAAGTAAAAATGTAAAATAAAAAAAAAAAGTTAGAAAAAAAATAAAATAAAAAAAAAAAAAAAAAAAAAAAAAAAATTAAAAATAAAAAAAAATAAAAAAAATAAAAAAATTAAACACAAAGTATAAATGTAAAATGAAACTTATAAAAAACAAAAATAAATAATAATAGCAGACAATATATGCATGTTTCAACATGAGTAAAAAATTATATTAGTCTTGACGTTTATAAAAAAAGTAAGATTTGAAAATCATAAATTTCAGTCTGTCAACATTTAGAACAACGGTTTATTTTTGCAAATGAATGCATTGATCGACATGTACCGTTAGAGCAGAATCAGGTATGTGAACTGTAATGATATTGTATTATTAAACGATGTTCTAATTGGCACCGCACCGGCTCCAGCACCGGTGCCAGTGCCTACTCCTCTGTCTCCGACTCCTCTGACTCTGAATCCTTCCTCATTCTTCTTCCTTCCTCCTTCTTCCTTCCTTCTTCTTCTTCTTCTCAATTGATGTCATTTCTTCTTCTTTTTCAGGAGGGGGCCCCTCCGCGGGGCCCTCTGGACTCAGAAGCCGAATCCGACTCCACTCCGTCTCCTGACTCGGCTCCTCTACCACCTCTAAAGTTTCAATCTCACGATTCATTTAAATTTTTTAGGGTGTAGCAACCCCCCTACGGGGTGCGAGAGGACGGCTAATCTCGTCTCCGACGAGATTAGTCATCATATTAGCTTCACATCCAAATTTGTAGCCGGATTAGTTAAGCCTAACATGGTTTCATGGGCAAATTGACTTGTGCTAAGGGGGCAAGCACCCACTTAGGGGTGAATCTAAGGTCACCAAAACTCGCCTGTTGAGCATCAGTTTTACACGTTCAGATAGAACATATACCAATTTCAGACCGATACATCTTACTACTTTTGAGATAAAGGGTGCTATCGGTCAAAAAGCGGTGAATACTTAACAACGATTAACAAATGTTAATTATAGTATGATTTTCTTTCGATTATATTTTTCATTTGTAAAAGTCAACCAGACACCGAGATAAGATGATTTATAACGTCCGATATAGGGGTAATAAAACATTCGATAATCGATTGAAAACCATCAAAATGAATCCACCGATCATTTAAAACCTTCAGGAACCAAAAAGCCCTTTGGGGGGCTACGGCCCCCTTTTAGGAGGCTAAACCTCCAAAAACGGTCTTTCAGACCTTAAATTCGGTCTGCACGCGCCTTAAAAACCCTAAAACCTTGACACGTCAAGCTTTAAAAACCAAATGTTGCAAAAATGTGCTGCAACAGTTTCGCCAACATTGGCATGCAAACATTGCCGTTCAACATTTTGGTTGTCAGTTTACAACCATCATACTACTATAAGGTTTAGTTTTAAATAATGAATTGTGTTACATGGAATAAAAGTCTGTGTAATTTTCAAAGCGTTGTTATAAATTTTGTGTTTAGATGTAGTAGAATGTCGAAATTTTATGCATCGCCCCTGAAAGGTTTTTTTTCTGTATGGAGTTCTAAATTAGAGTACATCCAAAGTTTTTAATGCTACTTTGATGCATTTGTTCACCTGAATTTGAAACGTTAAGCATACATGCAATACCATTTGAAATAGGAAGAGAGCTGTACACGAATGGTATATTTTTTTTTAAAGATAGGTTTGTTTATAAGAAATAAGTGAAACAGTGAAAAGATAGTCGGAGAGGCAGAGTAGTTGAATAGGATGAGTCAGTTTTCTCGAAAAGGAAATACAACAAAGGTAGATTACGCGAACAGCATTGGGTCGTTGGAGGCGTTGAAAGAGATTCCGGTAAGTGTTTCCTTGTTTCAGTTAATAAAAGAAACGCAAATACTTTAAAGGAAGTTATATTAAATAATGTAGAATCTTCCACAACTATAATTACTGACTGTTGGAAAGGTTACAAGAATTTAAGTGAGGAAAATTATACACACTTAGCGGTCAATCATTCGATCAACTTTGTGAATCCACAAACGCAAGCTCATACAAATACCGTCGAAGGCACCTGTCCTAAGGTGACGTAATAAACTTAAATTTTAGGTTAGGTAAAGATAGGTTAGGTTAGTTAGTTTAGTTAGGTTGGTTAGGCTAGGTAGGTGAGGTAGTTAACCTTCCCTAGGTAAATATATGTTCTTTACGTAATATTGTGTTATAATTACGTAATCGTCACCAAAATATATTCTAGATGTTACATGTTTTTCAATAGTTGAAACAAAGATTAAACAAAAGCTGTCAGTATTGTTTACAACTAGATCTATAATTTAGCAAACATTCATGTACAGAACTAAATACCAAAAATGATTATCTGTATGAAAAAGATGTGGATTACGTTTCGATAAAACACTACAAAGTAAAGGTAAATAACACTGGTTCAACAATGATTTTTGGAACTATAAACGGGAAATCGGTGTCTACTGTAGGTATAGTTGCGTCCTGAATCGATCGATGTAAGTCGAAAATGGACGTATACATCACAAAATGTCTGTTAATGCAGTCATTACTGAGTCATGCTTGAACACGAAAAATCGTGAAAATATATAATGTTCTCGCTGAGAATTTTGTAGTATCTCGGCAGTTAGAGTTGTTTTTCAGTGTAAAGGTTGTGTCTGTGTGCGTTAGTCTTTTTTTAATATATATATATATAATATATATATTTATATATATAATAATAATATAAAATATATATATATATATATATATTATAATATATATATATTATATATATATATATATATATATTACTATATATTATATATATTAATAATATAATATAATATATTTAGCAGCACGCATAATGTTAATCTTTAGTTTGGTTTCAGATATATATTTAAAAAGTATGAGTACCAAACGTGTTTGTATAAATTCTCCGAATGTCTTTTGCTACGTATGTGGAGAATATACTACGAAAAGTCAACGGAAACCAATCACTCAATTGTTTAAAACGGCTTATAAACATTATTTTTAAGTGTGCGTTGGGTGACCAGGAAAAGCCATGGGCCCCACACATAACATGCATTAGATGTTATGTTAAATTAACCCAGTGGTTAAAAGGTGAAAAAACGCATTTCCCTTTGGAGTGCCGATGTATTGGATGGAGCAAAGGAATCATTTACAGGATTGCTACTTTTCTTAACAAATTAATGCATGGCTTCAAATTCAAAGACTAAAGCAACATTGGCCATATCCGACAATTAACTCAGAGGAGACTCATCCCTTCCATAATGATGAGAAACTACCGATTCCTATCTCAGCTTCTTGACAGAGTCCTGATCGAGGATGAAAGATTTGTTCTCTAATGCTGGAGCATCGCGGTGCTCAGATATGCCATACCCAAGACGCAATCAAATTACAACACCACACATGATTACGCAACAGGAACTAAATGATTTTAGTACGAACCTGTATTTGTCAAAACAGCACAACTGAAATCTTGGTTCACGCCTGCAGGAAGTGGAATGTGTTAGTCAAAGATATAATAGTAATTAATATAGAAATAGAAAACAGGAATTTAAGAGAAAATATTTAACAATGAGACTTAAAATGGTCATGGTCCGATGTTAATTGATTATGAGTGAGCTTGGTATTCCGTATTAGATGGTGAATGGCGCTTATTCATAGACCCTTCAAAACCAGCTAAACCAGTCTAATTGCTAACCTCAACAAGTTTCCCCTCATCCGGTTGCGGCATGCTGTTGAATGAAGGAATCCTATGAAAGTATGTCGAAATATGAAGGCTATTAAATATTTAATGACACACAGCTTATCTGTTTGATCTGACAAGTTGTTCGACTCCTTCTTGGTCTACAGGGAGGATTCACCAAACACGTTGTTTTTTTTGTTTATGGGACAGCCGGGATACTAAGCAACATTAACGTACGAAAAACATGGAGAGAAAAAGATACATTTACCCCGGGGCAAAGAGAATGTTATAGTGATAATGCCCCTTGTAGATCCTAACGCGAGTTATTTTTACCACCATTACATATTAAACTTGGATTGATGAAGAATTTTGTGAAAGCCATGGATAAGGAAGGAGATGGATTTAAATATTTATGTTGTAACGTTTTCGTGCTTAAGTAACGCTAAATTGAAAGAGGGCATTTTTTCCGTCGGACCGCAGATTCGCCAACTACACAAACGTGACCCGCTTTGACAAGAACAATTAAACCATGAATGAACTATCTGCATGGAAATCCTTCAAAACTTATTAAGCTCCTTGGAAACAAACGAGCTTGAAATAGTCGATGTATAGTAGACGAGAGGTTGCTATTAATTACAAGACACTAGGCTGCAGAATGTCACTAAAAATGCATTTCACAAAAATCACTCACTCTCAGCCTGTCCACCAAATCTCGGGGCAGTAAGCGATGAACAAGGTGAAAGATTCTACCAAGATATACAGCAAATGGAGAAAGGTTATCAGGGCAGATGGGATGAAGCAATGATGAGTGATTACTGCTGGTTTCTGAAAAGAGAAGACACTTTAGAATAAAAGAAAAGTAGTTATCGAAAGTTCAATGTGGCACAAATTCAGGAAAATTAAGGGTAAATATATATCATTTTTATGTGGTAATGCATTATACATACATGTTTTATTATCGTGACATCATAACTCGGTAAATTCTGACTAATTAAAATTAATTAATTTTATAGTCAAGTTAATAATAATTATATTCTTGTTAAACTACGCAATTTTGGAGTATTTACCTTAACATTTGGAAGCCTTGCTAACTCAAAAACTGATACGTGATACAGAATTCTAAAATCAATTTTTCGGTATCTGCTATCGATAAAATACGTATATTTCACCCTAATTTATCTCTGTCACGTAAAGTTTCTCCAAATTTATTGGATCAGTGTTTTTTTTCATATTTCCATATTTTTCCAACAACCATAATTATCATCAAACAAAATTTCTTCAATGCTTGTTATATTTAAAACGGTACTTATATTAGAATATTTGTCATTTATAATATTTCAGTTTTTAAAAATTACAATTGGTTTTCGTGTTTCTTTAGGTCTCCTTCCAGAAAAAAATCGATCATGGTTATTTTTCATCGAAAAAAGATACATGTGGGGATATATAATATATATATATATATATAATATATTATATATAATATATTATATTATATAATATATATATAATATATATATTATATATATATATTATAATATATATATATATATATATATATATATTATATATATATATATATATATATATATATATATTATACAAAAAGTTTCCATTGTCCGTCATATGTATCTTAAAAACTATTAATGATACAGTAAAACGGAATACATTGCTGAAATGCTGGTCCAATTAAAAAAAAAATGAAAAAATAAAAAAATAAAAATAAAAATAAAAAAAATATATATTTCAAAAACTACAATAGCTACAGCGAAAAGGAATACATTTTTGGAATCCTGGTAAAATTTCACATAGGAAAATGTAAAAAAAAATAAAAATAAAAAAATTATTGTTAATAATTATAGTAATATGATTAGAAGGCCTATTTAGAGACCTTTTATTGGTTTCTCGTTAAAATAAATAGACTTTCTATTAAATTTTGCTTTTTTTTTTTTTACTAAAGAATACCCAGGTTTACCGCAATGATGGAGGAGTCGGGGTCTCTCGCCTTCCGGGAACTACGGGGTAGGACTAATTCCCCCTCCGGGGAGGGTCTCCGGAACCCCCGCTCTTTGGTATTTGGGTGTCGCGGGGGTTCCTCCGCCCCTCCCCTACGGGGTATGGAAAACGTCCCCCCCTGTGTTCCCCGTCGGCTCGAGCCCCCTACATTGCCGTGTAATACCTTTACAAATAATATATATATATACTATGTCCCCCGCCGGCTCGAGCTCCCCCCCTAAAAAAATAGCCAATTTTTTTATTTTTTTTTTTTTTTTTTTACATTTTCCTATGTGAAATTTTACCAGGATTCCAAAAATGTATTCCTTTTTCGCTGTAGCTATTGATTTTTGAGATTAATATATATATATATATATATAGCTATATATATATATTACTAATATTTATAATATATTATATATATTATTTTTTTATATTATAATTATTTATATATATATTTTTTTTTTTTTTTTTTTTTTTACATTTCCAGCACTAAAATTGGACCAGCATCCCAGCAATGTATTCCTTTACTGTCGGCATTTAATATTTTTTAAATACACGACATATATTTGGCCTATATACTATATAATAGTATATTAATATAATATATATATTTATAATAATATATATATATATATATATTATATAATATATTAATATATAAATATATATATTATATATATATATATATATATGATATGGCCAGCATCCCGAAGAGTTCAGGCATGTAAACTAGAAAACTATAACATCTAAAGGAAAATAAATAACATTTTGATTTCAGCAAGTAATTTAATCGAAGAAACTTAAAAAAATTTATTTTTTCTAATATTTATTAATACCACATTAAATATTTGTAAAATCTTACACCTTGGCATTGTACGCTTTGATTGACCTTGAACCTGCATTACTTCTCGAAAGCAAAAGGTGCCAAATACCATTGTTTTTTTACGCTTTGGAGAAACTGTTATTTTTTCTTTTTTATATCCTTTTTAGGGGTTCGAGCCGATGGAGGGACAGAAGGGGGACGAAGTCCCCCTGTCGTCCCCCGGTAGGCCGAGAAACCTCGACTCTATCCATCGTTCTTCTTGGTTTACCCTTGGGTATTCCGTTAGTTAAAAAAAAAAATCAACATTTGGCACCTTTGCGTGCTCAGTCGGAGTAAGCGGCATCTTCAAATTCTCAAAAAACTAATTTTTTTAACATTTTTAAAAATTTTAATTTTTCCAAACCATTATTTTTTTATTTATTTTTAATTTTCCCGCTGTAAAAACTGTCTCCCTGAATAATAAAATGATATTTATTTTCGTTTAGCTGTTATAGTTTTCTAGTTACTTGCCTGAACTTCGGGATGCCTGACTATTATATATATATATATATATAAATATAAAATATATTATTATATCTAAGAAATATTATAATTTTTTATATATATGTATATATATATATATATATATATATATATATATATATATATGGCAAATTTGTAGAAGCTGTACTGTAGCTATAGACGTAAGGTTGACGAGTTTTTAATTTTGCGAATTGTTAAATAGCAAGTGAAAAGATACGAGAAATCACGAGTACTAAAAGTTTCGTTCACCACTGAGTTCCCGTGAAATCGTACGAAATAATTTGCAAATTTCTATCTCTGTGTTTATAATTAGGTCTTTTTACGTGTTTTTTTGCAGTTATTAAAATGTCTTTGCTTTGCATGACTTGTTTCGAGACGATAACAATTTGTTAGCCTTTCTTCAATATTATAAGTTGATGCTTGAAAAGAAAAATTGTGAAAAGTGCAATGTGAAATGTTATCTCTCTCTCTCTCTCTCTCTCTCTCTCTCTCTCTCTCTCTCTCTCTCTCTCTCTCTCTCTCTCTCTCTCTCTCTCTCTCTCTCTCATAAGTAAAAATATTTGGAATCAGCGGAAAATTCTGAGGGGTTTTTAATTTTTTTTTTTTTTCATTTATTCGTCGGAAATATTTTAAAAAAATTTTATTTATCCCCATTTAGGGGGCTCGAGCCGACGGGGGACAGAAGGGGGGACGAAGTGCCCGTCGTCCCGGAGGCCGAGAGACCGACTCCTGCCATCTTTGCGGTTTACCCTATGGTATTCCTTTAGTTAAAAAAAAGAATAATTTTACTTCCCTTTACACTTTGGTATTATTTTAACTAAAGGAATACCATAGGGTAAACCGCAAAGATGGCAGGAGTCGGGGTCTCTCGGCCTCCCGGTGGACGACGGGGGGGGAACTTCGTCCCCCCTCTGTCCCCCGTCGGCTCGAGCCCCCTAAATGGGGCTAATAATTTTTTTTTAAATATTTCCGACGAATAAATGAAAAAAAAAGTAATTTGTTTTACTGTAGGTGCTGCGTTCTCTGTTACATGTGTCAGCTTTAAGACACTGATATAATTATATATATAATATCTACATGATATATTATATATATATATTATATATATATTATATATATATTATATATATATATATATATATATATATATATATATATATATATATTTATAAATCTCACACCACACATCATATATTATATATATATATATATATATATAGATTTATATGGTTTGAAATATAAAAAAAATCAAATAATTAATGCAAATAACAATCTAAATGATATCAAAAAACAGACTCTAGTAATGAAGATTTGTCTGCTTCACATTTTATTCGTTTCAGTCACATATGTATCTGATCGCGTAGGCTGAGCATTGCCTAGCTACTTAATTTAGATGATAAAATATCGTCATTTGCTATATATATTAGCGAGAGAGAGAGAGAGAGAGAGTAGAGAGAGAGAGAGAGAGAGCAGAGCAGAGAAGAGAGAGAAGAGAGAGAGAGAGAGAGAGAGCAGAGAGAAGAAGAGAGAGAGAGAGAGATAGAGAGAGAGGAGAGAGAGAGACGCGAAATTAAAAACCAACCAAACTTTTAACTCGGTAGTCACAATACAGTTTCTACAAATTTGCCACTATATATATATAATATATATATATATTATATATATATATATATATATTATTATATATATATATATATATATATATATATATATATATTATATATATATATATAAGATATATATATTTAGCTGGCGTCTGAAGAAGACACGAGGGAGTGTCGAAACGTAACGCCTTCCCTCTCTTTTTTAAAATATCTCAACGATTAAAGTTCTAATTTTCTCATTTTTTTCTTTTACCTCTGTTACATTAGTGTTTTTACCTTTAATTTGTGTAGAGTGCAGTGAAGGTGGAAGTAACTCGTAAAAATAATTTTGATATATATATCATATTGACAACCTAGCAAAATTATGACTGTCGATTTCAAAGAAACGCGAAACTGAAAAGTCGCAGACCTTAATATAAGGAAAGAAAAGGCATATTAAAATTTTTTGCCAAACCTAGATATAAATATAATAATAATAATAATAATAATAATAAATAATATAAATAATAATAATAATAAATAATAATAATAATAATAATAATAATAATAATAATAATAAAATAATAATAATAAATAAATATTTTAACTTATTATTATTTTTATATTATAGTTTATTATTATTTTATTATAATTTTTTAGTAACTATTATATTATTTTTAAATTATGATAAAATATAAATGCAGAATTAATTAATGAATAATCATATAATAATAAAAATAATAATAAATAAAATAATGAAAATAATAATAATAATAAATAATAATGAATAATAATATAATAATAATAATAATAAAATATAATAATAATAATAATAATAATGAATATAATTATTATGTATTATTATTATATTATTATTACTTATTATATTTATTATTATTATTATAATTATGAATAATAATAATAATAATAATAATAATAAGTAAATAAATGAATAATAATAATATAATAATAATAATAATAATAAATAATAATAATAATAATATATAATAATAATAGAACAATAATAATAATAATTTCTTAATATAAATTTTGCAAGATTTTTCTAAATTCTTAAAAAAACCTTTCTAACATTTTCATTAATTTTCTTTAGGACATTCTTGAATAAAACAAAGTAATTGCCTTCTGAAATAATCCACAAGCGCCCCCTTTCGTCCGCTCACGGTGACATTTTCACAGATATGACTGTTTTATGAACAAACAAAAATTAAATTTAAGATATTATCAATTATTACAAATATAATAAGTAAGAATGTCAAAACAAAATTAAAAATATACCGAAAAACATTGTGAAGTTGATAATTTAGATTGTCTTTTTTCCTTTCTGTTTCTTCAATGGCTCAAATATTCTAGGTAAGAACATTAAAAATTACACAATAATGAATTAGTAAATTACTTCAAAATTTTTGATTAAAAAGAGGGAATTTTCAGATCTTAGGCTGGCGGAGTCCTTTTATAAGAAAGCATAGACCGGACATCAATATAAAATATAACGAAATGTTCGATTACCTAAATATTTTTACATAGAAGAAATAAAGGTTTTATCGTGAAGTTTTGTTAATAATGAAAAAGTAAAATTTACCCTATGAAAGAGAAAATAAGTTATTCAATATTTACAGAATTTGGTGAAGCTCGATAATTTTTAAATTCTTTACTTTTTAAATTTTTTTTATTTTAAAGTTTTTTTAACCAATTTTTTTTTTTTTTTTTATTTATTCTTATTGGAAGCTTCGTTTAAATTTATTCTTCATTATTTTAATTTAGTTTATTTAGGAGTCTATCGGTATGTTAATAACATTTACATTAAAACATGCGGAGTGGTATAATATAAACGAACTTTATGGTCTTCTTTAAGCTTATACAAAGACAATACTTTATTGTATTATCTGGAGCACAAAGAATTACACAAATAAAATGGGTGCTGCAAGGGAATTAAACATTTCCAAACCAGTAATCGTGTTAAACTGCAACTAACTACCTTGCGCGGAGGTAAGATAAATCATTTATTTTAATTTGATTTGTTTTCCTAAGGTTATCGTAAAGCTATGTACGTTAGGTTTAGTAAGGTTGGTACGTTAGGTTTAGGTTTACGGGTTGGTTAGGCTTAGGTTAGGTTCGGTTAGGTTAGTTAGGTTAGGTTTAGGTTTAGGTTAGGTTAATAGGTTACGCTAAGAGTTCTACAATAAGCATATATCTAAAATATTAATGTTAATATTGCATTAACATTAACACAAAGTTCAATTAGGTTAAAAACAATTTAATTTATTTCACAGGTTTGTGCTAATTAATCAGCGCTTCAAAATAATCCAATATGCATTGGTGGACATAACATGACGGTGGAAATTGATACACATGCTTACTGTCAAAAAGAAAATATATAAGGACGGGTGGTTTCCCAAAGTGGAATGTGTTGGTGGAATCGTGTAGGAACACATGAGTTTTTCTATGCGCTGTTTTCCTAACGAAAGAGAGGCGACTTTAGTGGCTTGCATTAAAAAATATATTAAACCAGGAACAACCATAATTAGTGACTGTTGGACATCCTACAGAAACATAAGTTCTCTAACAGGATATTCATTTCAACATTTGACGGTGAATCATAGCAAAAACTTTGTTGATCAGATCAGTGGAGCCCATACTCAAAATATTGAATGCACGTGGAGTATCCGGAAGTAGAAAACTCACCTAAACTAAAAAGGAAATGAGCCCTAAAATGATCTGATTCATAATCCATTTGCGACGTATGTGGTGGGGCGGACAAAGAAATGAAGGAAAAATTCTATTTGAAGAATTTTAAAGAATATTGCAGAATTTTAAACATATACTAGACGAATCAATATATAATATATCACAATTATAAACTAAAATATAATACCATAATATAGTATATCATATATTATATATATTATATATATATATATATATAATATATTATATATATATATATATATATATATATATAATATATTATTATATATAACTATATATATAACTATATATATATATAATATAATCTATATAATATATATGATATATAATATATATATAATATATATAGATAATAAATTAATTTACAGTGCGTATACAAGAATTTAAATAAAGGACCTACATTTCAAGCAACGTCGTCTCTATATATATATATATATATATATACACTATATATATATTTATATTATACTATTATATATATATATATATATAATATATATATATATATATATATAATATTTATATATATATATATATATAACATCACATATATATATATATAACACAACTCACAGAAGGACAAAATATTAAATTCCTAAGAAAAAATGGAAAGAATTTATATGAATTATAAAAATCATCTACCTAAATTGTTAAATTTAATCGCCTGACATGAGAGTGAGCGAAGCCTTCCGAGAAACATCTTTCATTTTTTTTCAAATATTCGATGTAATATTTAGAGAACGGCAAGTCAAATAAGTCTTCACTCCAATAAGTATTCTCAAGTAGGTTCAGAAGTCCTTAATTGTTGAAAGGCTTCTTGCTACTCAGAAGAATTAAACCGGGTAAAATTGCCATATGTGCACCAAGAATGTAAATATCTGGAATTGGAAGACATCAGCGAACAAGAAACTAGATTCATCTATTGCACTTTTTGGGCGACTGTGCTGTGATAAAACATTAAATGCAACTTCCAAAATCCATTCTCGCCTTTTACTAAATCTTCATTTGGGCTTCCGAGATCTTCCTTGTAATACACAATCTTTTTTATCTTCTCATATAGCACATTACAACCCGTTCGTATGAACAATTGCAAGAATATATACATATATCTCCTAATTGCTGATATAAATCAACCAAAAATGGGTATAATAAAATGTGTGATAATAAGACATAAACAGTAGGGAATGTGGGTTGGTAATTTTTGGAATTCTGTTAATTTCAATATAGCAAGTTTCAATACTCACGTTCAGATTCGATGCGCCTACACCATTTTTCAAAATCAGCCTGAAAATCTTCTCACATGTTGCAGCTTTTCTTCTAATGTTTCAAGTTTTAGTTTAACTATGGACTTACGAGATTTGTTCTGACGCGACGAATTATATTAAATTAAATTAACTTCTGGACTTGTATTATTACTTAACTGATATTGGATACTTACCAAATTTTTAGTGTCTAGAAAATTTCGGGGGGGGCCATGGCCACCCCCTGGCCCCCTAAATACGCCACTGTATATATAGTATATATATATATATATAATATATATAAAGTAATAATATATATATAATATAGAAATATATATATAGTTAATATATATATATAATAGTAATATATTATATAAGGCTTAAGTAAAACTGTGGTTCTCAAATAATTTAGTATTTGGAAAGGTTGTAATAATTTTTTTATTCTTAGGTTAACGAAAAATAAAAATTCTGATTTGCTATAGAAAAGAACTTACTTTTTTATTTTTTTCAAGCTTCAAATTTATTTTCAAATTCATTTTATTTAATTTTTAGTTTATTATATATATATATATATAATATATATATATATCATATAATATATATATATATATATATTATATATATATATATATAATATAATATATATATATATATATTATATATTATATGTATAATATATATATATATATAGATGGTCAGATTTTTTTAATGCTCACGGTATGTAGCTAGAGAACGGCAGCTCCTACAGTAAAACAAGATTTATATATTTGGAATCCAGCCGAGAAATTCCAGGATGGGATGTTAACTTTTTTTTTTTTTTTTTTTTTTTTTTTGGAAGTATTTTTTTTTTTTACTAAAGGAAATACCTAGGGTAAGACCGCAAAAGATGGCGGAGTCGTGTCTCTCGCCTCCACAGGTGGACGGACGGGGGGGACTGAATCCCCCCTCCGGGATGGTCTCGCCGGAACGCCCCGCTCTTTTTGGTCTTGGGTTGGTCGCGGGGGCTTCTCCGATCGATAACCATCGGGTATGAAACGTCCCCCCCTCTGTCCCCCGTCGGCTCGGCCCCCTAAATTTGTTTTGAAATAATTTTTTTTTTTTTTTTTGGAAAATTTTACACAGTTTTTCTTTAATGGGCTTCGAGCCGACCGGGACGAGGGGGATGTTTTCATAACCCCGGAGGGATGGTCGGAGAAACCCCCGCACCCCCAAAGACCAAAGAGCGGGGGTTCCGGAGACCATGCCCCGGAGGGGGATTAGTCCCCCCGTCGTCCCCGGAGGCCCGAGAGACCCCGACTCTTTGCAACTTTGCGGTTTACCCTAGGGTATTCCTTTAGTTAAAAAATAAAAGGATTCTTTCAAAAACAAAACAAAAAAAATAAAAAAAAAAAAAGTATAAAAGCTGCAAAGAATCTTAAGCCAATTGCAAATAAAAAATTTGTTTTAGTGTAGGAACTGCCGTTCTCTAGCTACATACTGTGAGGCATTAAAAAAAATCTGACCATTCTATATATATATATATATATATATAATTTAATATAGATACTATATATATATATATATATTATATATATATAATATATATATATATAATATATATATATATATTATATATATATATATATATATATTAATAAACTAAAAATTAAATAAAAGAATGGAAAATTAATCAAGTTTGAAGCTGGAAAGAAATATAACACAAAGTATTCCTGTTTAGCAATCCTTGTTAATTTTTCTTACCTGCACCCACAACATTTATGACCGAACCTTTCCAATACTAAATTATTATGGAACCACAGTTTACTTAAGGTCCTATATATAT
>JABUQX010073506.1:30000-39598 GCA_015478945.1 Trachelipus rathkii
ACTATCACATATAGAATAAATCGTATAATATAAACTATAATAGATAATGCAATACTCTTTACAAATGCACAACTACAGACGACGTTTTAGTATACCAATGTATATATATTATAATATAATACTACATACCCTATACAACAGGATTGGCAATACTTAATATATAAAGTCAAAAACAACAATTGAAATTCGTCAACAAAAATGCAAACGTAATTTCATAGATTTTAGGGTAAATTAAATAAATTACAATATAAGGTTAGAAACCTAACCTAACCTAACCTATGACAACTTACCCTACCTATATATTAAAGGCTCAATACCATCTTATAATATATATAATATATAAATATATTATATATATATATATATACTAATTATTTACATATAATATATAAATAATTAATATAATTATATATATATATTATAATTAATTATATATATATATTAATATTATAATATATTATATATATATTTACTTATATATTAATTGTGGATAATTCTTGACAACAATATATCATATACTATCTATAGAAGAGAATATTATTATCATCGAATAAGATGAGGAAGAGCCACTACATATCACAGTTGTTTTCAAATAAAAATCAAAATTGAACTTTAATGAACTATAACAAAAATGAAGATGGCGCAATTTACTATAATATGGATCAAGGCTGAAGCAGAAGAACCTTATTATACACTAAGATATAACATATTAATTAGTTCTCAAGAAACCTGGTACCTCTCCCGGTCGAAGAGAAAAGATTTATTGCCCTACAATAATTCAATGAAAAATCTGAAATCGTCTTTATTTCTTCTGGTATGATGTTCAAAAAAAACCAAACACCGCCTCGTACGGTTTGAATGAACTATTTTCTCGTTGCTCCACTACAACCCAGCAAACTGAAGAAATATACAATAAAGTCTTTCTAAAAGCAAAATCTACATAACTATCAAAATTACATTTCATATTTCCTCTCCGTCAGCAACCTATCAGTCTCCAAATATTGAGGAAACGATATCAATATGAAACGTTTAATATTCGGGAAATATGAAGGACATATCATGGTACGAGTTTGGTGGTAATCTCTTAAAATGATAATGGAACTGTTACAAAGGATAACATCTGTATGCAGCTCAGAACATGCAAATGTATTTAAATTTGCAAATGGGACGGTGCGAGCTTAAATGATCATCTGGAAAGAAGAAAAACTATCATAATCGAATAACACTTCTTTGGGAACTAAAAATAAAGACAATTATGTAAATACTTCATAATCCTCAATTTAGTAGAATAACAAACGATTAAAATAGAAAAAGTAGTTCTTCTATTCATAAATCTAATAAACCCCCAGAATATAATACAAACAACTTTACGGTATGATTAATTATAAATATGGATTTCATGCTTGAAAAACAATTCCTAAAGATCCCACACTCAATCTAAAAATGGTTTCTTTAGGTTTCGAATACTTGAAACAAAGAATAGATATTCCCATAAGGCTATAATTATTATATAAAAAAACTCAAGGACAGGTAACTTATCTCGTAAGGTAAACCGCCCAAAAAACAATAAACTGCTAAATCCCACAACATAGATATCGAACAAAAAGCCACACAACTTAAATATGTTAATGACTGCAATTGCACTGAATTTAGACGAAAACTAACCGGTTGAGCATATAACTTTTAACCGGTTGCGCGCATCATAATTTGAATCGCGGTTCATTGATCTATACATATTACACCACACCAAGGTTTGATATAACAAAAATACACTATTTCACACACCAACAAGGCTCCAAAAAAGATTGCATCTGATCAATGACAGAATAATTCACCGGAACATCTCGACTCAGTAACTTTCCTTCAAAAGATATGCATCATCACAATAACTTTACCGAAAACACTCCAGAGGCATGTTCTATTTGCCCATTCTTCAATCATAACAACACATACGGTATAAACATATTATGGGATCATCGAATACATGATGCATCATTTAAAGAACACGTTTGAATACATGAACTTAAACATGATAATGATAAACAAAACCCACAAAATAAACCCAAACATAAAAATTATTAAAACCTGGTTGAAGATCATAATAAACTATCCAAAAACGACGATCAAGGATTCCGGCTTGTGAAAAGAGAAACATTATTAGCTAATTCTAATAAAGTAATAAAAGTTACACATAAAAAATAAAAAAACAGAAATATAAAAAAGAATGAAACATTTAAAGATACATAAAGGAAAAATATATAAAGTATCATAAAAAGAATGAAAAATAAGATATAGGAAAAAAAATAAAAAAAAAACATAAAAGAGTCAAAATCAAGATGCCTACTTTTAAAATGATAGGAGAGTTAGAGTGCAAATTCTAAATTATTTATGTAATAAAATATAAAGCTAAAATGATTATATATAATGAAACAATGAAAAGATGAAAATAACGATACATAGGGGAAAAAAATAGTGAAGGATACATAAATCAATATCCACTTCCACAGAATTTCATGTAATATTGGTGAATACTATAGAAGGTAATATCAGGAAATAAAGATTATAAAGGAATGATATACTCATACAGATAAGAAAGAAAGATACGTATACAGAGTACAAGACTATTAGGAAACATGAGGAATGAAAATGGAAGGATACACAAAGGAATAAAAATATATCCTATAATTACAATCATAGAAATAACAAAACAAAAGAATGAAAATAAAGGAATTGAAATATTGAAAAAATATAAAACAATAAATCGAAGGAAAGAATATATACAATAAGTAAAGGATTAAGATGGTTTAATCATATAGAAAGGATGAATAGAGATACATAAAGATAAAATATAACACATTTACTCTACCAAACTTTAAATTAGATACTAAGGAAAAAAAAATATAAAGCCTGAAAGGAAAATCTTACAAAGAATGAAAATGCATTGATAATATTTAAATGAAAATATAAGTTTTTGGATAGAGACATGAAAAAAGAGGAAATGTGATGCAACACATAATTTCTAATCCTAAAGATGAATATACTAAGATACTCTAAAGGAAAAAATATAAAGAATACATTTAAAAGAATGAAAATAAAGATACATAAAGGAAAAATTATAAAGAATACTAAAGAATGAAAAAAGGTACATAAAGGAAAAAATATAAAGCTACATAAAAAGAATGAAAATAAAGATACATAAAGGAAAAAATATAAAGATACATAAAAAGAATGAAAATAAAGATACATAAAGGAAAAAATATATAAAGCTACATAAAAAGAATAAAAATAAAGAATACATAATAGAAAAAAATATATAAGCTATACAAAAAAAGAATGAACAATTTTTGATACATAAAGGAAAAAATATAAAGATACATTCGTAGATGAAAATAAAGATGCATTGAAGGATAATTTAAAGATAACAAAAAGAAGGAAAATAAAGATATGTAAAAAAATATAGAGACATAAAAAGAATGAAAATAAAGATACATAAAGGAAAAAATATAAAGATACATAAAATGAATGAAAATAAAGATACATAAAGAAATAAAGATATAAAAGTAATAATCAGAATAAAATACAGATACATAAAGGAAAAAATAATAGAAAGAAGTTGAACTAAATTAAGTGGGTAAAGGAAAAGAGGTTTATCAAGAAGGGTGTACGATATGATACATAAAGGAAAGTAATAAAGTACATAAAATCTTGAAATAAAGATATGTAAAAAATATATAGACATAAAAAGAATGAAAATAAAGATATATAAAGGAAAAACTATAAAGATACATAAAATGAATAAAAATAAAGATACGTAAAAAAAAAATACTATAAAGAGACAATAAAAAGAATGAAAATAAAGATCATAAAGGAAAAATATAAAGATACATAAAAAGAATGAAAATAGAGTACATAAAGGAAAAAAATATAAAGATACATAAAAAAGAATGAAAATAAAGATACATAAAGGAATAAAAATATAAAGATAAATTGATTACAGCAAAAAGACATAAAAGGAATTAAAGTTGAAAAAAAAACAACACAAAAAAAAAAAAATAAAAAATTGCTTCGAACTTATTAAAGAGAAAAATATAATAAAACTAAAAAAATGAATAGAATGTGAAAGATTAAAAATACAATAAAAAAAATATTACAATAAAAAGACACTTAAAAAGGAATGAAAATAAAAAAATACAAAAAGAAATACAAAAAAAAAATTTAAATTAAAAATATAAATTTATATAAAATCTACAGCCAGAACTTAGCAATATAATTAAAAATTAAGTTACAAATAAAATTAAATTGAACTAAATTAAAAATAAATTAACGGATATGTAAAAAGAAAATTGAATTGAATTAAATAATTAAATCAAACTCAAATCATTAGAGATTTATAAATTATATATATATCATATATATATATATATAATATATATAAAATATATATTATATAAATATGTAATATTTTTTATTTATTTTATTGTAATTTGTTATTCCATGTTTTATTATACATATATTTATATATATATATTATACTATATATAATATTATATATAGTATATATATATATATTATATTATAATATATATATATATATTATATTTATATATATATATATATTTTTAAATAATATATATATATATATATATATATATATATATATATATATTATAGTATATATATATATATATTATATAGTATATATTAGTATATTATACTAATAATATATATATGTTATATATATATTATATATATATAGTATACTATAATATATATATAATATATTATATATATATATATATATATATATATATATATATATAATATTATTATATAATATATATATATTATATATTATATATATATATATTATATATTAATATATTATATATATATATATATTATATATATATATATATATATTATATATCTATATATTATATATTATATATATATTATATATATATATAATACATTCAATAGAGTTCTGTTTAACGTAGGTAAATAGCGGTAATAAGGCATAATTATATTTAATATATATATATATATATATATATTATATCTATATATATATATATATATATATATATTTATATATAATTATATATTTATATATATATATATATATAGCTATATATATATAATATAATGGTAAATATGCACTCTGGAAGTTTCTATGAACAACAGATCGCAGACCGAAGAGGAATGGCAAAGACAACTGGAAATATTGACGAGCAAAAGGAGGTTGAACACAACTTTGTTTCATAAAGAAGCAGGGATAGATAAAAAGCGATACTGAAATGATTAGTGTAGAAGGATGGATGAAGATAACGGGAAAAGGATATCCGAGAGTAATTGTTCGCTTTAGGTAAGAAGACCAGAATCCATTTACTTGGGGCGCGTAAGTTCTAAATGATAGGTGAGAAAATGAGGAGAAAACTGCTGACCCAACGAGTGATACGAGAAAGATGGCGGCACTTTACAAAACACAATACACTGTATGAGAGAGGAGATCATGGAAGCTGCCGTGCAAGGATGACGTCACTGGAATCTTGGCACCTGCATATTCTTGATGACGAAGTTGCATAGGCTGTTAAGCAGCTACCTAATTCCAACGGGGCTCTTGCAACCAGTTCCTACCGCAGCATTTACGGTTCTATGTCAGCGCATTTTGAAAACATGCCAATGGCCAGATGATTGAGAAAAGTCCCGTCTTGGTACCAAATACAAAAAAAAGAAATCATCTATCTGTAACCATCGTCCTGAATACAACGTGCCGAGTAAGCGTCTTGTCAAGATTTCGCAAGGCCTAGGTTTGAGGGGCAGAGGCACTACAGGTCACAGAACCAACTCTATGCGTGGGATCATGGAGGTTACAGAATAACATAAAATCCTCTAACCATGTATTTCATTAATATGTATATCTATCATATGCATTGAAGTATCAAAAGTTGCTGAACCTTTCCCCCTAGAATCGGATTCAACCTATTCACTTGTACGCTTATCTGATACACTTTACATGGACCAGGAAGACCGTAGTGACAACTCTATGCCGTGAATAAGGAATGGTTTTTAAGATGATAATGCAAAGGAAAAACGAAACCGCGACTGTATACTTATCGCCGCAGCTTTTAATACCTATATGCCCAAGCAATCATTTAGAAAGGATAACAATGCCCGAAACATCGGTACTGGAATGAAGATTGGTGCTAGGAAACATCAACACCATAGATTACGTTGGTGACACAACCTTCCCTGAGCCGATAAACCAATCAATTTCCTAGAAGGCGATCTTCAACCTGAAGTTCAAAAAGAAAGTGAGGGGTAGGCTGCACCTGAACGTAAAGAAACAAAAAATTATGATAACCTTCGGAACACGGCACGATGCTGCTTCATATTAATAAGAAATTTTCAACAGTCCAAAGACTCTTCTATATTTTTTTTTGGCTCAGAACTGACCCGGTGGGGGCCACATTTGAAACTCAAATCGATGGATTTGCCCTGGACAAGATGCCTATGGTTAGCATGAAGGTCACTGGGAAAGTTGCACATCCAGCACTCGGAAAAAGATAGGACTATCGCCAATATTATTCTTCCCGTATAAATTAACATACGGATGGCAACGACTTCGGACGGTTTCCGGAAAAGAGACAGAAGAATTATTAATCAAGGATTGCCAACAAAGAGGTTCCTGTATCGCATCAGGGAATCTAGAAGTGACACTCGCGATACTCTGGATCACCAAGAAAGAAGTTGCTTGCTATACTTCGAAACCGTATGCAGCCGCAAGTGATTCCACTGAAGACAGTCACTCATGTATGAAGAATGATGAGTGAGAAGTGGAAGGAGGGGAACCACCAAATAGCCTGTTGGCCTCAAAGGCGATATCCGTAGAATGATACCTACCGGGCCGAGGGCGAGCTTAAGAAAAAGGAGGTTATATATATATATATATATAGTATATAGTATTATATATATGCCAAGTTATATGAGAAATTTAAAGTTATAAAGTACTAATATCGTACTGAAATAAAATATATATATATATGTATATATTTATTATATATATATAATTATATATATTATATATAATAATATATATAATTATTATATATATATATATATATTATATATATATATATAAATTAAAAAAGGCATTTATGTGATAAATATTTATATTGAAAAATTCATTTTTAGCTAAATATAAATATACACTATTTTAATTATATATATATATATTATATATATTATTAATATTTAAATTTAAAAATTAAAATTTTATTTACATATAATAATATATATATATAATATATATATGATATATTATATATATATGTATATATTATATATATATCATATTATATATATATATATATAATACTATAAATATATAATTATATATATATAATATAATATATATTAATAATATTATATATGAAAGTGTATGTGTGTTAGTAGCGTGTGTAAGATGAGAGAGAATAGAAATCTGCACCGAAATTAATTTCTATTTGTAGGAATTCCATAATTTTTAGATCAAACAGAGAATTTTTAAATTATTAAAACATAACAATTTGGATTCACGGATTTCAGCACTGCGTTCTCATTTTTTTTTTTTTTTTGTTTTTTTAATTTTAAATTAATTGGTACAGTGAATATATTTAAACTTATTCATGCATGAACTTTGCATCACATACAAACATACATATGTGGATATCTATATTTATACCATGGACTTGATAGGATAGATAGGGATAAATAGTTATATATATATAATTTATATATTATTATATATATATAACATATATAATATATATATATATATATATATATATAATATATAATATATATTATAATATTAATATATATATACGGTATATATTTATTATATATATTATAATTATATAATAATATGTATATAATATATATATATATATATAGTTAATATATATATATGATATATATATATATATCTATATATTATAAATTATATATATAATTATTATATATATATACATATATTTTATTATTATATAGTAGTATACGTTTTTAATAAAACTTCTTATATTGATTATATATAATATATACATAAAGATAATATATAATATATATAGTATATATTATATATATATTACTCATACTAGTAAATACGTTTATATGATAAGATCTGGATATAATATATATATATTATATATATAATATTAATTTTAAACTATAATATATTATTATTTATATATAATAGTTATTATATAATTATAATATTATATTATATAATATATTTATATATATATATATACTATAGATAATATATTATAGTATATATATAGTATAGTATATATAGTATAGTATAGTTATTATACTATCAATTTATATATAGATATATTATATATATATACTATTTATATATCACATAAAAGTAGTGTGAGGTTAATATATATATATGGTATAATTCCAGAAAAGGGTTATATACTCCTGAGCTATTATATATATTACTATATAATATATAATATATAATATATATAATGATATATATATTATATATATATATTTTATCTTGGAAAAATGACGATCAAGTATAAATATATATATCGCCTATATGTATATATATATATGACCAATATATAATGTTATAATAAATATATATATTACCATCTGAAAATATTCGCGGGACTACGACAAATCATGCGACTCTGTGAAAATAATATAAATAGTTAGTAGCATTATATAATATACTATATATATATATAAATATAGTTGGTAAACTTGCGCAAATTATTCCGACAAATTGACGAGGAGTTGATGCGCATCGTCAATTTAAGCAAAAAAATATTTTGGAAGCGGAACAGATTACTGCCTTCCTCTCTCGATGCTGTCTACGCATTCACAGCTGAAACAAACTGCGACGATAAAAAAGCTCTTTCTCTCTTATATAGCCGTTCGCCAGAGAAGGCAGTAATTTCTTTGGAGCGCGGTAAGTATTTTGTTCTTTTCTTAGATTCATCAGAGCCTTAGATTCGATTAATATGGCTAGCTTTCTATAGTTAAGTATTAAGAGATCGACCGGAAATATGATCGGCTGGATCACCGTGGTGATGTCGCCTACGTCTCGTATTGCTATTCGAGCAGTGCCCGCTGGCGAAGGTCATCCAACGTCTTTTAAAGTTGTGAGAATGTGTCCAAGGTGGTAAGCACCTGGGCACGTTCCTATTCCGAATCACCGTCATACTCCGGTTACCTAGCAGGAATCACCAGGAAGGGCATGTTCGGCTCTGCAAGCTTCATAAGCCTGCAGATGAGCGGTTTAGGTTCAATTCCCGAGAGAATGCAGTAATATTTCTTAACCGACACGTCACAGCCCCACTTCAGTTCCCCAATTATATGTCTTATTATCCATTAGAATTTAATATATTATATATTACTGTACATATAACTATTCATATGTCATGTACTAATTGATAATTTGGTTACAGGTAATATATATATACAGTATATGATATATATATATATAAGTTATTAAAATAGTTATAGTATATATATATATATCAGCTAATAATATAATTATATATATCATGTTTGTGCTGGTGTGTGTGTTGAGTATCTATGA
>JABUQX010073507.1:0-12500 GCA_015478945.1 Trachelipus rathkii
AGAAGAGGATATATTAGCATTGATATTTCGAGTATCATTTCGATAAACAGTTAGCACAAATAATGAGTCTTTTAATATACTACAGGGAATATATATGCTAACATAACAAGGTTTTATATTAATAGTAAAATATTGACATCATATAACCTTAAAAATATAATCTACAACGACAAACCTCACATACCTTACGCACCCGAATGAACTGTTAACATTAACAAGTTTCACTAACATAAATACCAGTAATTTGTAACTAGCATTGAGTCTAAAACGTAGAACCTAGTCATTACATTTTTATCCATAAACCATAACTCTAAACTTAAGTAATACAGGACACTTAGTAAATTAACAAAAATTTATCATTAAATTGTCTTAGTATCAAACTGACCAATGAAGTACTGTATAACATAAAAATTAATTCCAAACATAACATAAAAATAATGTTCTTTGAATGAAATATCATAGTAGTAAATTGTAATAGTTTTACTGATCTTAAAGTCAGTAAATCAAATACCATACCCCCCCCCTATTTCCCATGTATACTTTTGATCTATTGACTATTGATTTTTAAGTCCATTTCGAGTATCATTTCGAAAACATAACAAAAATAAGTTCTTTATATATCTTAACTACCAGAATATTATACTAACGAAACAACTGAGATTATTATTAATAAAGTCTAACATAACAAACATGTAACAAGAATATAATGTACACGACAAACCTAACACACTAATAAATGAATAAAACTACTAACATTAACTAAACTTCCGCACTTAACAGCAGAAGTATAACTATCACTCGTAAAAACGTAACCTTTTCACAATTTTTCAAGCATATCTCTTAAAAAACAATGTAATTTACAATTAACATCGTAATTAGTTTACAAAAATTTAGCATTAACACCTGTCTAATCATCAAACTTAACAACGCATATAATGTTAACGCACAAATAATTACATAACATCGTATATATTTTGAATACAAAAATTCATCATAGACTCGCTAATATCATTAATTCCAATACGAAACAAATTAACGAAAAGTTTTAACTCAAACATTAGCAACAAATAACATTTTAATCCTGACATAGTAACCAACAACCAAACACAGTAGATTATATAGAAACAAACTTAGACAAAACTAAACAAAACATAACAAAGTTTTAACCAAACTACAATAAAGTTCTTTGATAAAAGCTTGTAAAGTGAAATCATTTAGTGATCCTAATAAACAGTAAATCAGTATTATAGTAAAAATCAACCTCCCACCCATCACCTTCCCATTCTTCTCATCCCTGCTCCATGATCGATTGACCTATTGATCTATTGACTGATTCCAGCCATATTTCGAGTATCAATTATTGATTAAACTCACAACAAAAAATAAGTGTTATTATAATACAGATCACAATCAGAATAATTATTATCAGATAACTATAGTTTTCAGATCAATAAAGCTAATCATTAATTATAGCATGAACTAAAGAAATATAATGTAAACGATCCAAACCTAACATACTTACGCACGAATATTCCGTCACATTAACAAAGTTCATATACAATATACCAGTTCCAAATATTATTTTATTAATACATTAAACGAACTTATTATTATTATTAATTATTATTTAATTATTATAATTATTATTACGTATTTTTATTATTATTATATTAATTATTACATTATTATATTATTATTATTATTATTATTATATGTATTATATACTATATATTATATTATTATATTATTATTGTATATTTATACTTATATTATAATTTAAATTATTATTATTATTATTAAGTCTTATTATATGTTAATTATTATTATTATATTAATAATCATATATATGTATATGAAACATAGTTTATACAACCGTTATAGTTTAACATTTAGCCGTAGTAGAATAAATCACGTCAACCATTAAGCAAAGTACTACTAATATATATATCAGTAAATTAGTAACTACAAGGCAATCACAAACGTAACAATCTTGTTACTCACCCTGCAAGAACTCTAACTAAATACCTGAGCGAGTTTTGACGTTATATTGAACACTCAGAATGTTCATCAGTTTAGGCTTACACGGTAAGCTTATCATTGGGTTACTTCCAGTCTATACAAATAGTGTGTGCACGAATGCATTCCACTCATCACGAAATATGATTACATCTTTATACTATACATAACAAACAATTTCAGCGACGAGCCCACTACTTGGAGATCACCCAAGAGATGCATGAAGACCCATTCTCGTGGATAAATACCCGAATTGGGAGTGTATACGTTCAATTAAGGCACACACTTTGTGGGTGTGACCTTTAACCGCTTAACCCTTCGGGGTAGCCCCGAAAGGTTTATGACACTTCTCTGTGGGTGGCAATCTCCATGTAGTGGGGCTCGTCGCTGAAATTGTTCGGATTATGTATAGTAAAGATTGAGCATATGTTGATGAGGGCGCATTCGTGAAAGCTTTGTATAAACATGAAGTAACACCTATGATCAAATACTACGTGTAGCTAACTGAAACCAATCTGTACGTGTGTCATAAATGAGCGTCAACCTGCGCAGTATGTATAAGGTTAGGTGTCTTTGCAGGTTGTAACAAATTGTTAGTTTTGTGATGCATTGGTGAGTTACTTACTGATTATATATTACAGTGTACTTGTTAATCTTTGACAACATTAATTTTTACGTAAGTAAGTTCAAATGACGGCCGTAAACTCTTTGGTTTTGTTAATTAAATAATTAATTAATACTAATAAATAATTAAAAATAATAATTAATTAATAATAATAAATATAAATATAATAATAATAATACATAATATAAATAATAAAATTAATAATATAATAATAATCAAAATGTTCGTGATAGTGATAATAAAATAATTAAAATTTGACCAGTTAGTGTAGGCCCTGTGAATCAGGGTAGAAATACTCTTACGGTTAATGTTAGTGTTCGATTTGTAACCATTAATATTCTTAGTTCATTGCTATGATATGATAGCTTTAAATAGCTTTATAAACTATGTATGTACATATATTCGTTGGTCTGTATAATAATTACACTATTTTTGTCATGTTATCAAAAATGATACTCGAAATATGGCTGAAATCGGTAGATCAATAGAGTAATAGATCATAGAAGGAGGGTGGCTGGATAGGGGTGCAGGGTGGAGGTTTTGATTTACTAAATTACTGATTTATTGCTTAGGAAAACTAAATTATTTCACTTTACTAAGATATTTATTCAAAGAACTTTATTTAATCTTTATATGTATTTTGGTTATGTTTGTAATTTGTTTTTGTCTATAGTTCTTGTTTCATATTACTGTGTTTGTTAGTTGTGTTTACTCGTTAATGTCAGATAAAATGTTATTATTATGCTATGTTGTTAAAACTTTTGTTATGTTTTGCTATTATCTCAGTTGGGATATGATATTGACAGTATGATGAATTTTTACAAAGTTTACGATGTTGATGTAAAAAAATTATTGCGTTAGCATTATATTTGTTGTCAGTATGATGATAGTACAGGAGCAAATATTTGTTAACTATTACGAGTTAAGTAAAGTATTAACATTGTTATTGTTAGAGAATTATAGTTTGATAAAGTTATGAATGGTTACTTGTACGAATGTGAATAGGACTTTACTGTTTATTAAGTGTCTTGGAAATTTGTTAATGTTAGTAGTTATTCATGCATATGGTGTGTTAGGTTTGTCTGTTAGTCATTATTAGAACAGCTTCATAATGCAGCTGAATCTAACAGTATTAATATAAAATCAGTGTCGTAGAGTTTCAAAAAATATATTTGTGATAAGTATATTAAAGAAGCTTATTTTTGTTTTTATGTTTATTCGAAAATGATACTCGAAATGTGACATGAATCTAATAAGATCAAAGCTCAAAAGTGTAATGAAGGAAGGGGGCGAAGGGTAGTTGATGGTTTGATTTACGATTATACTGATTTTACTGCTTAAAATCAGTAAACATTACAATTTACACTGAATTATCATTCAAGATAATTGTGTAGCACATGTCGGGAAAACTTGTATATTTTCAGTTTTTAGTTGAACTGTACCGATTGTTAATATTTTTGCTTTATATGCATTTCAATCTTCAAGTTTCATGTAATTAACGCTAATTTGTTGAGATTGTTTTGGAATAAAAGTAGGTAAAAGGTTACGTTTTTGTATGCCATGCTAGTATTTATACTGGTGTTAATGGAACTTTTGTTATGTCTAACAGTTTATTCGTGCGTAAGTTGTGTTAAAGGTTTTTCGTTTGTAGATTATTTTAGTTTAATAGGATGCTTATGATTTAGCTATATTATTAATAAAAAACTATTGTTATGTTTAAGCATATATCGATGGTTAGTATAAATAAATGAACAATTTTGTCCTATATGTATCCGAAATGATACTCGAAGATGACGAAGTAAATGATAGAGTTATATAGTAAAATTACTCAATTGAAGTATGTTAGAGATATAACCTGAAAGTGTGAATAGGTTACGTATTTATATTCTATGGTTAGTTACTTAAATGTTGTTAAGTATGGAATTTGTTATGTAGTAGTTGTTCTGCGTAAGTGTGTTATTTTGTCATTGACATATATTTCAATAAGTTTCGATAACTGATATGTATAGTTTATTGAGTGAAAACAATGTTAGATTAGCAATTATCGTTTAGTACGATAAACGACTATTTGTATAGTTTATTATCCGAATATACTCGATAATTGACTGAATCATTAACAAGACAAAAGTTGGACGGTGGTAGGAGGGGGGGTGAGACTGGTGTTATTTAACTCAGATTTATAACTGATTTTACTTGACTTTTAATATTCTGTAAACTATTAATACTTTACTATGATATTATCAATAAACTTTATTGTTATATGTTGATATAAACTTGGTATTTAGTTATGATGGAATAAAGACTGTTGTTTAGGTTTGCATATTTGTTGGGGCTTATGATATTTAGGTAAGGTATTAATAAAAATTTGTTAATGTTAGTTACAATGTAATTAACTTAATTATGTTAATAATGTTGAAATAGAAGTGTATGAACATATATAATACTATACCTTTTGTTAGTTTAGTAATATATTTGGTTTAGATATATAGGAGGTATACTAGTATTATAATATTAAAATATCGTTATATATACTAGTAATATCTGATTTTTGTATTTAATACTAATATATACAATTAGAATATCATAATAAGGTGAATAATTATAAATAACTAGTATATAGTAATTAGTACATAGATGAGATAATATATAATGTGTGCGCTATCTTAATAACTATAAAATTAATCATATAGAGTATTTATATAAGATATTATACTTTATCATATATATATATAGGTAAAGATATTGAATTTATATATATGTATGGATAATAGTAAGCATTAATTGGAGATCCTTAATACTGGGGAAAGGTAGTATGATATATATTATTATTATTATATAATAGATGTATATATATATTTATATATTATGTCAAGTACTAAAAATGTACTATGCGTTAATATATAACGTAGGTTATTTATATATATAATATTATATATATATGCTTATATACATATATATATAAATAAATGTAAAATAATAAAATTATATAGCAACAATATATAGCGGAATATCTAAATGTATAAAAGATATAAAATATAATATAAAATATAATATATATAAATTATTTAATATTAAATTCTAATATATATATATATATATTATATATATATATAAATATATTATATATATAAGTAATACCATATATTTATATATATTGATATATATATATATATATAGTATATCATTATTATATATAGTAATAATATATAATATGAAGTTAGTATATTATAGTTATAATATTAGTTATATTATCAGTAGTGGTGATTGTAGACTATATATAAGATGAGTATATATAAGTGATTAATATATATTCTATGAGTATAATATTATACAAACATATATATTAGTAAATATTTATATAGTAATAAACATTGCGATATATATACTATATAGTATATATATATATATATATATATATTTAAGCTTAATATTAATAATATATTAGTTATATATGTATAATATAGTATATATATATATATATAACTATCATGAACTAAATATATTTCGTATATAGTAAAAATAATATATTGAAACTATGATATAAATATATATTAAATTTATATAGTAATGTCTATAATTCTAATATTATAGATTGAATTATCTATATATATTAGATATATCAATATTTCACTAGGAGATTATCAATAATATATAGTATATATATATTTATATATATAATTATTTATATATTAGATATATATTCTATAATATATAGAATTATATATATAATACTATTATATATATATATATATATTATATATATATTATATAAAGTAGTAGTATTTATAGGGATATATATGTATAAGTGATATATAGTACATATATATATATATTATATGTAGATATAGTTAATATAATTATATTGATATTTATTATATAATTATATATATATACTATATATATATATATATAGATTATTAATAGTATAAGTATATTAAGTATATATATATATGTTATGTATTATATATATAATAACTAATATTATATAAAATAAATATTATATAGAGGATATAAATATATATAATAAATATAAGGACTGAATATGTATAAATAGATATTAAGATATATATATATATATTACTAAATATATACAATATAGTAATATATATAATAGGATATTATTTATATTATTACTAAAAAATAATATATATATATATAAGTCATACTATAATATATATATATAATTTATATACAATATATATAGTAATACTATAAATAGTATTTATTATATATATATATATGATATATTTAGCTATACCGTATGTATAAAAATTAAGGGTAAGAATATAGTATAATATAGTAGTATATATTATGTATATATATATTATGATAATAGTACGTATTACAGTATATTATAGTAGATATATAGTAACTATATTGAGATATATATAATATATAGCTCTATATATATACTATAAGTAATATTAATACGTGTCCATTTATATTATATAAGATCCCGTGTCATGATTGTATAAGTATATATAAAAAAAGAAAGAATATGATATAATATAAATATATTATATATAATAGGTATATAACATGTATTTATTGAGTTAATATGTAGGTAAATAAAAAGTTTGTATAATGTATTTTATGCAATATATATTATTATATGTTATAATATATGAAAAATTATATGTATATATAATACTAATATATAATAATATACAATTTTAATATATATATAAGATATACAATTGTAAGAGAAAATGATGATATTATACATCAGAAGGGTTATGTGAGAGGTATCTAATATATATATATATCTATATATGTTTATATTTATATATATTATATATATATATATATATTATTAGAATATATATATATTATATTATATTATATATATATAGTACAAGTGAGTTAACCTTAGTAATTACTATTACTATATAAACGCCAATTTGGCTTATTGAGATACTGTATTAAGGTGTATTATATAATTATATTCAATAATAGTTGATATCATAATGGGGGTTTGTATGCTAAAGATCGATACACTAAGGTAATAACTGAATATATACAATGAGATATGTATATACATAATTTATATGAGATCACTATTATAATATAGAATAGGGTATAGATGATATGTTAAGGTAGTAGTATACATAGGTAGTGAGCTATATGGATTATTATATACTATGATTAACTATATATAGCGTGAGATAGTTATAGTATAATAGTTATATAATATAAATACTATAATATATATAGAAGGTAATGACGTCATGACTTTATATAATAATATCTAATATATAGATATATAGTATAATATAAGACTATAATAGATCTATAGATATTGTATAAAGTATTATATATATATATATATATATAATAATAGCTAATAATATAATATATAATAAATTATATATATGTATATATATAGATATACAATAAATACTAATAGTTATAATCGTAATATAGCATTAGTCTATTTTTACACCAGAGGCTAAATGTAAAGGAGAAAATTATGATTTATATATTCGTATATATAAGGAGATACTAAGATTATAAATATATCTACTGATTCTAAATTACCGTCTAAACAAGATTGTGTTAACTATAGATATACTAGCTACTTATGTATTAATATACTATATATATATATATAGTGATTATACGTATATATATATATATATATATAGAATAACGAAATATATAATATACTATAGTATTTATATATTACTGATTTATTAGTATATATATAGTTGTATTATGTATATATATATAATAACTCATTTAACATAATTATACTCTCACTATAGAAAAATATCATTATATTGTATAATCAATAATAGAGAAATAGATCAAAGATCTAATATATATATATATGAATTACATCGATAGTAGGTATAGGTATATTATCATATTATATTATTATGTGGATATTATATTATATGATTTACCTTGAGATACTAGCTATTATAGGGTAATGTGATATAATAGTATGCCGAATATACATAAATCCTGGGTAGAAATCTTCTGGTGAAGGTGTATAATCATAACTACTATATTCTAGGGAACTTATGGTTGGTGGTCGTATGGGGACGGTGGATAATTATATACAGATGATGGCAATAAATTATAACTATATATATATGACATTAGATATATACAATATATTATAATATATTGTTAAGTATATATATATATATATAATCATACATAATATATATATATATTTATATATGATATATATATATAGTACTTATATATATATGAGATACTTATAATATGTATATTATAGTATATAGGAATATAGGGTGTAATTAGTATATATAATATATATATTATATATATATATATTAGATATATATGAGTATAGTTGATGTATAGTGATAATATACTAATAGTATATTGGATAGTAATATATTATATATACTTATATATAAAATAATATATATATATATATATTATTAGGGTGGTGGGGTGGTAGGTGGTAGTAATAATATATATATATATATATTATATATATATAATAATATAGCTATATATATATAGTGTAAACTTATATATTATATAGTATTAATATTTAATTAGTATATATATAGTATTGTAGGTTATTAGGTAGGTAGATCGAATGGTAGGAGGTGAGGCTGATGCAATTGAAAAAAAATTTGGTGAACTCGAAAAGGAGACTAGTCTTGGAGTGCGAGTAAAGGTTCTGCATGAGGGTCATGATCTGTATAACTTGGTCTTAATGTATAGTAATTTGAATCTATGGTGTTATAGATAGGAGATGGAATAGATAATTATTGAGATGATCTACTCTGTTCGATAGATGATCTTAGGGTACGTATTATATGTGAGAAGATTGACAAAATGAGAAATGAAAACGTTGGTAAGGAAGAAGCTTGGTGGGTAGTGTAAAAGAAACGGACGCAAATAGAAGAAGAAAAGATGAAGAGTGATATGTAAGATTGGGATAAGTGGTATATTAATTGGATCATTAGGATGAAAGAATGAAAGTCCGGTTGGTTTACGTGGATGTTTAGTGGTGAGTATGTCGGGAATAGACTGGCTGGGAGCGAAGAATTATGTGCATCAAGTCTAGTAAGGTTGCCTGAAGGAAAGATGTGAGTCTTATGCAGAGGAAAGAAGAAGAGGTGAATAATATGGAATTGAATTGGAGGAGTTTTTTGATAGGGGTATGTTGTCTTGGGGCTGGCCCGGGGTGGGATGAACCCACATTGGACGAGAAACCCCAATGATGGTCGTAGGGGTGTTGTGTAAACCCAAAGTTTTTTTTTTTTTTTTTTTTTTTTTTTTACTCTTAACCGCTCCTATAAGGGTATGGAGGGGAAGGTGTGGGGGGGGGGCTTTTCCTTTCTCTTTTCTACCTAACTTCTCTGTATCTTCTGGTGTATGTTACGCACTATAACCCCAATCTGTTTTTACTATATATTAATATTATATATATTATTATATATAATATATATTATTTAGTTATATATATATATATCTATATATATATAATATTTTATATATATATATATAGGTATATATAATATATATATATATATATATCTGTTACTATATATATTATATTATATATATATATATATATATCTATATTATATATATATATTATATATATATTTATTAATATATATATTATTATTATATAGTAATATATATATATATTATATATTATGATATGTGTGTGTGTGTGCGCGCACATTCAGCTATGGTACACACACACATTCCTTCTGATGTCACATATTCCTTCTGATGTCGGTGTAGAAGGGTCCCTTGGCCAGGCCCTACTCTACAGTAAAAGGGATAACCCAAGAGCGTATAAAATTAGACGAGAAATTAAAAATTGTTATTTCTTTTAAGATTGTTTAAATCGGTGAATTAATTTCGAAAAGTGAAGTTATAAAGGTAGAACAAAGTCATCAATAAACCTTTAGATGAGTTAGAAACTATTAATTAAAATTGCTTGAAGTAAATGCGAGATAAAATTATGAATTGAACTACAAATAAATTATAGTGATAAATCGGATCTCCGGTTTTGGTCAATTTAAATATCTCCGGCCGGAGACCAGTATTTTAAAAAGTTATTGATATTTTTCTTAGCAAAATAATTATATTATTTCTTTATCAGAAGGAATAATAAGACATTTAATGAAAAATATTTATTTACAAGAAACTGGTTCACGCAAATAATTTTTAAATATCTTTTTAGTTGTAAGAATGTCAACTTTATCTTTGCTTCTTCCTCTTTCCTTCCTCTTCTTTCTTCCTCTCCCTCTTTCCTTCCTCTTCTTTCTTCTTCTTCCTCTTTTCATCGTTCGATGACATAACTGCATTTGTGTCTTCTGCTAAAGTTGAATTGCTCGCTCAAACCGTTTCGTCTGTTTTCATTTTAGAAGTTTGCGGAGCAATTCTTATTCCTCCACCCCTTTCCAACTCATTTATACCTAATATTGTAATTTCTTCCAGGGATGTAATTTCTGCTATCTCTCTCTGAGCTTAATACTAAGAAGGCGTAAGGTCCTGATGGTATTCCTCCTGAGGGTTCTCAAAACTTGTGCTTAAGAGCTTGCGCCCTGCCTTGGAAAACTGTTTCATATCTGTTCATTTATTTCAACCTATTCCCTCCTGCTAGAAATTTTCGGTCATTCAGCTGTGTCGAAAATAGGGAACCCTCAACTCTCCAACTATTTGTCTTATCTTCTTTGTAAGGTTTTCAAATCTGTTCTTAACAGGAAGATTTGAAAACTCCAATTCTTCTAATCTTATCGGTCTGATCGCCAATATAGGTTTCGTAAGAAACTCTCCAACTGATGATCTTCTTTCATTTTGTTTCTAATTCTTGATTCTCTTCCCCTCGACATTTTGGTGAATCATTCACTGTGGCAATAGATATATCGAAAGTCTTTGACAGAGCCTGGCACAAAATGTGGCACTAGATATATCGAAAGTCTTTGATAGAGTCTGGCACAAAAGCTTTGATTTCCATACTTCCCTTTTTCAGAATCTATTCTTCAATCTGTGACTTTGTCTTTGATTTTCTTTTCGGTCTTTCTATAGCAGCTGTTGTATTCTTTAAACCTATAAATGGTGGTGTTCCTCAAGGTTTTATTTTATTTTTAACTCCATTTATACTTTTCATTAATGACCTCATCTCTATCACTTCTTCGCCTATTGGCTCCAATGCTGACGACTCCACCCTTTTTATTACTCGTCATTAGGAAAGATGTCGTACTCGATAGCAATTAGCTTGCGCCAGAAGGATGACCATGGAACAACTAATTTCTGATCTTTCTCGAATTTTTAATTAAGGCATTGAGAATAAGGTTGTTTTCAGTACCTCAAATCCTCAGTTCCTTCATCTTTCTACTAGAAATAATTTTGCGCATAACTATAATCGAAAACACACAACTCAAACCTCCGTCTGTCCTTAAGATTCTTGGTGTTTCTTTTTCTCGTAAACTTAATTAGAAGGATCACATGAATTCTCGTTCCAAAAAGGCTTCTAAAAAATTGGGTGTTTTGAGGCACCTTTATAATTTCCTCACTCCACCCAGTTGCATATTATTTATAGAGGTGTCGCTCGCCCCAGTTTGGAGTACCCCTCACAAATCTGGGTTGGTTCCGCATACAAAGCTTTCCTTGAAAAGGTGGAGTTTAGTAATTTTATTATCAACTCTACAATCTATCTCTACCCATAGAATTGAAGCTTCACTCTCCATATTCTATCGTTATTACAATGGACACTGCTCTTTTGAACCCTCAACACCCCCGCCTCAAACTTCTTCCACTGAAAAGGGCTCTTGCGACACGCCTTTCTACACAGTTTCAACCTTTCCCAATCTAACTCGCTGACTCCTGACTTAACCGATATGCTCATTCT
>JABUQX010073507.1:15000-22500 GCA_015478945.1 Trachelipus rathkii
AAAATTCAAATTTTGGAAAAGTGAAATATTGAGATTTTTTTTCTACTCATCCGATCAACATCAAATTTTCAGGGCTTGTATGGTCGAGCAAGATACATCTTTTTACTTAGATAAATTTTTTTGTGTAGTCAAAGGAAATTTTTTTTAAAATTTCCCAAAAAATTTTTTTGGAAATTTTTTTCAAAGAACAAATGCAAAACTAATGCATATACAAAGAAATTATTTAAGTACAAATTGTGCATCTCCCCCGACTACATATACCCTGAAAATTAACACATATGTGTTAAAGTATAAAATTTTGTGTTATGTTATAAAAAAATATGACTTGAATCAATAGATCATGGATGGGCAGGAGGGTGGTGGGGAGGGCTCTTTGTTTTACTGATTTATTGCTTTAGGGTATGTAAAACGCAAATTTTTTAAGTTATAAACATAAAAAGAATAAAAATTTAGTAAAAACAAAAATAAATAAAAGTTTTGTTATGTTATTCAAAATATGATTTGAATCAATAGATCAATAGATCACTAGATCATGAGTGGGATGGGGAGGGGTAGGGTGGGTGGTTTGATTTACTGATTTACTGCTTTAGATGGTGTAAAAACGTAAATTTTTTACGTTATAAACATGAAAAGCATAAAAAATTTAGTAAAGTTATATTTTTAAACGAAATAAAATAAAAATAAAATTAAAAGTAAATAAAATATAATAAAAATATAATAATAAGGTATCTTTAACTACTGTTATGGGTTCGGATCCTCGTTCGGCTACGTGAACGGACAGAATAAATTTCCGTCAGTATGAGATTTTCTGTATTGTTTACGTATTACAGTTTACGGCATAGTGTATTACACTAATCTCGATACACACACACATTACTACAAACATAGCAACACATACAACAGAACAATCTATTCACATACAAATCACTCTTTTCATGCTTCCCGCATTGGAAAGGCCGCGTATTAGGATGCGAACCCACACCCGCGGTGGCAAGCACTCCGACGGCGTTGCGCTGAAGCAGGGCTTACTATCTGGCCTCAATACCCATGTACTTCACCACTTGGTCAGAAACCATACAAATACTTTCCCTGATCACTTTCCGATCTCGGAATTGAGATTATGTGGTGAAAGTGACGATATATATATATATATATATATATATATATATATATATATATATATATATATATATATATATATATATATATATATATATATATATATATAAACGGGCGCATTGGAATTTTCCATTAATTTGAAGAAACAAATTTATTCCAGAAATTTGCGAAAACTGCATATTTCACGTCATTTGGAAGGAGAACAATTATTATTATTATTATTATTATTATTATTATTATTATTATTATTATTATTATTATTATTAGTATTAGTATTAGTATTAGTATTAGTATTAGTATTAGTATTAGTATTGGTTTTGGTATTATAATTATTATTATTATTATTATGTATTTATTATTATTATTTATTATTATTATTATTATTATCTAGAAGTTTGACTTTTATATTTGGAAATATTTTGTATATAAATACCTTAGCTTTTAAAACACATACATACATACATACATACATACATACATACCAGATCCAATTTAATGGCAGACAACTCCGTTACACGGCGTTTGAATGTCTGCAAGTCAAAGGTAGTTCTGAAAATAAATGATGGAGAGTGTTCCAGTGTGTTCCAATGGAGCAACGTAAGATTGAACATAGTGGATAAGTCTGGGGTTAGAGAGAGAGTTTTGTAGTGAAAGAATGAGATTGTGTAGGAAGCAGTGATAGGCAAATTCGGATTCGAATCCGGATTCGACCATTATATATATATATATATATATAATATATATATATATATATATATATATATATATATATATATATATATATATATATATATATGTTCGAATCTGGATTCGAATCCGAATTTGCCCATAATGGTAGAAAGACGTGTCGAGCGAACCCTTCTCAATGGAAGAGGTATGTAACTGGACAGTTCAGAAGAGTAGTGTCCAATGTAATAGTGATAATATAAAAAAAGTGACGTAATAGTTTGACGGGAGGAAGAGAGTGGACGGAGTGAGGTGGAACAGGAGAGTAGATAAGACGAAAACCTATGAACTACACACCGTTTCCCACCTTCTCAGTAGAGTCACTATATATATATATATATATATATATATATATATATATATATATATATATATATATATATATATATATATATATATATATATATATATATATATATATATATATATATATATATATATATATATATATATATATATATATATATATATTTATATAATAACATATATATATATATATATATATATATATATATATATATATATATATATATATATATTAGGTCATTTATAATACAGTTGTTTTTAATGTCTTAGGATCTCAGTTCCTTCATCTTACTGAATCATCCACACAACTATAACATCATGTTCGAAAAGGCACAACTCAAATTTTCATCTGTCCCATAATATTCTTGGTTTCTTTTCCTCTTAATCTTGAAAGAATCGCATTATTTCTCTTTCTAAAGAAGCTTCTAAAATGTTGGGTACTCTGAGGAGCCTTCGGATTTTTTTTAAGCCAATCCAATTGCTTGCTTTTTATAAGGGATGTAGAGTATAGGCTCACAGAACTGGGGAGAGATTCCACTCACATTAACTCTCCTTGAAAAAGGTTGAGTCTAGAGCTTTTTCGTCTTATCAAGTGTCTACTGCTCTCACAAACAATCTCCAGTCTCCTACTCTCCTTTTACCCTGTCAAATTTTTGCTTCACTTTCTTTATTATTATTATTATTGCTATTACAACGAACACTGCCCTTCTGAACTCCCCAGTTCACATACCACATCCATCTAACCCTTTCCTCTGTCCAACTTTCCGACCCCTGACTAAACCGCTATGCTCAATATTTAAACCCTATGACACACTCCCTTTATCTATTTTCCCAACTACTTTTGACTTGCAAACTTTCAAACGCCATGTATCGGGGCATGTCAGCCTCTAAATTGAACCAGGCTTGGAAATTTCTTCTAACTCTGGTGGAATATGGTACGCCTCTGGCCATTGTCCACCAGTGGATATATATATATATATATATATATATATATATAAAAACTAACATCATTCATATATATATATATATATATATATATATATATATATATATATATATATATATATATATATATATATATATATATATATATATATATATATATATATATATATATATATATATATATATATATATAAAATCAACGTCGTCGTCATCATCCGTCTCTTGGTTCCCCAGAACTGGATGCGAGTTATGCAAATATGTACCAGAAGCAAAATAGCGGAGTAGAAGATCATGAGTCGAAATAGAAACCCCCAAACAAATTCTCCTCACACCCTTAAATGCGAAGCTGTTCACAACACCGTAACAATCAACCACTGTGGTATCTCAGTAGTAAGGGGTAGGAGACTAGCAGCAAAAATGTTGCAAACCACATACTGGCAGTTGCAACCGGATGTTGAAAATGTTGCAAAGCAACATCTTGCAACATTTGTTTTTGACGTTTGATACGTCAAAGTAAGGGTTATTAAGGTCGTTTAAACCGAATTTAAGGCCTGGAAGACCATTTTCTGAGATTTTAACCTTTTCTTAGGGGCTTTAACCAACAAAAGGTGGGTTTTTGTTTCCTACAAGGCTTAAAATGATTGCTAGATAATTTCCGATGGTTCCATTCGATTTATTGAGGTCTTTAACCGCTAAATCGATTTTTTAAATCACCTTTCTACTTGTTCTGATTGGTTTAATACATTGAAAAACATAATCGAAAGAAAATCATTACTATTATTAACATTCGATTAATCGCGGTAGTATAGCAAGGTTTTGGAACTCGTGCTAGAAATGACGTCAAAGCCTCAATCTTTTCTAGCACTTCTAGCAAGGTAATTTTTTTCTCGAGCAATATGCCCCGAGTTTGGGTTCGATTCCTATATAATCGATGATGAGAAATCGATTCCCGTGGTTATAAAGGAATCGGAGCACTTTTAGTTTGATTTTGTATCCCACCCCCTTTTCTAGCACTTCTAGCATGGTATATCCTACTTCACGGAATATGTCCGAGTTATGTGCCGATTAGTATGTTTTGAGGTACGCCGAGTTGATTCCCGAGGTGTTTTTGAGGAAATCTGAGCAGGCGCTGAGGTGCTAGTGCGGTGCGGAGCACCGTTCTATCACCTCTAGCCTCTTTTTTAATTTTCTAGGTATATGGTCCGTGCATAGTGTGTAACCCTATGTTTAGAGGGTCTACGAATCGATTTCGCCAATTTCTAAGCGGCTCAAAACAGTCCTTAGAGCATTTGGCATCGGTGTTGCAGTGTTCTTGTATATTTTTAGGCTTTTAAAGGTTTTCTAGATAAGGTATCCATTTCAAACTTGGCATTGTGCCTGATGAAGGTGCTGCCTGCCTGGCCCTTAGGTTTCACGCCACCACGTCCAAGGAGCTGAGGGGTCTGAGCCCCCCAAATCTAGAAATGAATTTAGAAGGTTGAAATTTGCTGAGTGAATAGAAGAGAACGAATGAAAAAGTAGCGAGTTTAAATTAAATGCCGGAGTACATGAACCGGAGCCGAAGCTGATGCCGGAGCCAGACTGGAATTCTGTCTCCGGCTTCATATCGAGTCAAAGGAGGTACCTTTATTCATGTTTTCAAGAACGTAGATTCCGAATTTGTGGATTTCAACACCCCCAAATGCGTTTGAAGACCGCTCTTGAGGGGAGTCCTAACTGAAAAAAAGAAGAAAATCACAGAGTGCAAAGAAGAGAAGATGGAAGGAAGGATAAAAGAAGACAGAAAAATAAGAAGAAGGGGTAAGAAGAAGTCTCAAATGACGGAGCAAATGAACCGGAGGTGGAGCCGGTGCTGGAACAGGAGTCAGAAGGAAAGCACAGAGTGCGTAGTCGAGGAAGATGGAAAAAGGAAAACAAGAAGTCTTATATGCCGGAGCAAATGAGTTATTGAAGGTATTGGTGCCGGCACCTGTGCCGAACCGGTGCGGTATCGAGTTAATAAACATGTACCTAACCCCATAATATTGGTATCCTGATATATTTTTTCAATGACTATGATTTGCGATGATTTTTTGATGATTTTCGAGGATTTTTCTATGATTTTTGGGTGATTTTCGATGATTTTGGGTTGATTTTTAGATTATTCTTGGGTGATTTTCCGATAATTTTTTGATTTTCGATGATTTTTCGATGATTTTCCATGATTTTTCGATGAGTTTGGAAGGACTTTTCGTTGATTTTTGGGTGATTTTCGATGATTTTGGGGTGATATTTCGATTATTTTTTTATGATTGATTATTTTATTATTATTAGGTGATTTTTCGATGATTTTGGGGTGATTTTTGATGATTTTTCGATGATTTTTTTATGATTTTAGGGTGATTTTCAATGATTTTTCGATGATTTTTGGGTTATTTTCGATGATTTTCGATGATTTTACGATGATTTTTTAGATTTTTGGCTGATTTTTAATGATTTTCGATGATTTTGGGTGATTTTTTGATAATATTTGGGTGATTTTAGTGTAATTTTCAATGATTTCGAAGATTTTTTGGTGATTTTCGATGATTTTGGGGTTATTTTTTGGTGGTTTTCCGATGATTTTGGGGTGATGTTTCGAGTACTTTTCGATGATTTTGGGGTGATTTTTCTATAAATACAATATCAGCCCAAGACACATTCACTACCACACCTCATCATTACTGGCAATGTTATGCAGATTTTCGAATGTTCCCTCCAAACTCTTCTCATGCCCATCCCATTGGTAACAAAAGCACCATAACTTTTCTTAATTCTGTGAAGATTTCTCTTATATATATATATATATATATATATATATATATATATATATATATATATATATATATATATATATATATATATATATATATATATATATATATATATATATATATATCTATATATATATATATATATATATATATATATATATATATATATATATATCAGAGGGGACTAATACTCGTGCTTATCACGAGTTAATATTATAGAAACGATCGATCGTTTACAAATTTCATAATGTTACGATAAAATTCTTATTTTTTTGTGAAAATTGGTCAAATGAAAGGAAATATTACATAATAAATATAAAAGATTATGTAAAATTGAAACAAAAAGTGTAAGCAATTAAATAATGCCATTTTTCAATCAGTTAAAAAAGATGGCTTGTCGTGCTCAAATGAAATAGCGGATATTGTGTGTGTATATGTTTCTGTGTGTGAATTTGACTATAAAGTTGTTAAAAATATTTTGCTTCTCTTGAATTACATTTTAGGGATTAAAAAAAGCAAGAAAGCTTAAATTATCTTTATGTATAAATAAATTTATTAATAAACGTATATATATATATATATATATATATATATATATATATATATATATATATATATATATATATATATATATATATATATATATATATATATATATATATATATATAGAGAGAGAGAGAGAGAGAGAGAGAGCCCGAGTAGTAAAAAGTTGCTGGAGTCACCGCTGATATATATATATATATATATATATATATATATATATATATATATATATATATATATATATATATATATGGCGAGATATATAAATATATATATATTATATATATATATATATATATATATATATATATATATATATATATATATATATATATATATATATATATATATATATATATATATATATATATATATATATATATATATATATATATATATATATATATATATTAAAATTTCTCGCTCTCTATTCTCACTCTCTCTATATATATATATATATATATATAGGAAGGGGTGAATAACGATACGTCAAAGTTTGGCGAAATGTAGGATAATAAAGTACGGTACACATTTTGGATTGCCACCTCGAAATTTATTGGTGGTCAGGGATGTTCAAATTATAGCTTGTTAATACACACCGACCTTTATTGATTTTAGGAATATGTTCAATGGCACAATGCTTGTATCATACAGTTTTTTTTGCTCTCCTAAAAGAGTTAATATTTTGACCTCTACTGTTTTTTCCCTGCCATAACAGATTTTTATGTATAATGATAAATCGTCCTAATTATTGATTGCCTCATTTTAAAGTACTCTTATATGGTATTGTGTCAGTAAAAGAGTTTAAAAATTTTTTTATATTTCTTAACATATTTCTTATGAAATTGTTCAAATAGTTTTGAAAGATTAAAAATTTTGATAAGTTTTATACATGACAAACTTTTTTCATTTGATGTGTAAATAAAATTAGTTACCAAAAAAAAATTAGGAAAGGTTATGGTAACTTAGGATATATTTATATATATATATATATATATATATATATATATATATATATATATATATATATATATATATATATATATATACTATATATATATATATATA
>JABUQX010073507.1:30000-39069 GCA_015478945.1 Trachelipus rathkii
TATTTGAAAGCATGAACATTGATTTTAGTGCAAATCATGCAATCTTTGATAATATTTTTTTTTAATGCATGTCTACCCTTTAGAATCCAAAAACCTTTTTTTCTGAGCAAAGTTAGGGTAGAGTCCAAACCAAGATGTACTTTTTATGACAATTTTTAATTAATAGGGATATAAAATGGAATTTTGATAGGATAATAGGATTATGAACATTATAATCAAGTAATTGCATTTGGATATTCTACCTTTTGATCTTAAAATACCACCACCAATTAAGAATATTAACTATTAAAGGTATTTCTTCATTTTTTATAATGAGATTTTATTTTCTAATTCAATGAGGAGACACAATAATAGGTGCTGATGCTATTTACTTAAATCTTGTGGCAACCATGTGAGGCCATGCAACCAAAATTCTAACTTTTCATTATATTTCTTCTTATAAGATATTCCCCTGGTTAACATATCTGCAGGGTTTTGCTCTGCGTGGACATATTTAAAATAAATTTATATTTATATTAACATTTTTAAGTCCTCGAGAAGAGCATTAAAATCCTTAGTCCTATTAAATATTTGGCTTAATTTTAGTTTCTCCTGTTATTATCAAGTTTAACACTACCTGAGAGTCAATTCTTATATTTACATAGTCAAAAATAAATTGGGAGTAAGAATTTAAAATAGTGCTCAAAAACTTCAAGGTTAGAATGTGGGAATACTGAATGATTTCTTAGGGTTGACTAGAGGTACTTTAGATTTAGCAAATCAAATTTTACGCTCATTTTATGCTTGTCTGGGAGAATTAATGTTTGGTAATATACTTAGATTTTTTAAGTTTACTTCAATCAGATATTAGATCATCAGACAATGGTTGATCTATTCATACTTTAGTTGCCAGGTTTCTTTAATTACAAACTTTATTTTGACTGTAACAGACAATTCAAGCCCCATAGGATCAAACACCTTATATATTTTCGGCAGTATTTGTCGTTTTGTGTTTACATTGTCATTAAAATCTATTAAAGCTATATTCATAGTATCGTTATTAATATTACATTCATACCTTAGCACTCTTTCACATATATACTCGTGTTGTGCAAAAACCCCATCTTCTTTAAAGATGTTTTGCATTTCCTCAGAGTTTGAGTTTCATGATCTTAAAAGGAATCATCCACTCTGGATTCTAGATTATATCAAGTTGTACAAATTCGCTAATTCATTAATAACAATATCAGTATAAATTAAGTTTTCAACATAAAATTTGGTGCTAGAATTTCTATACATTTGTCTTTATGGAATTTTGAGGCATGATACTGCATTATAAAATGAAGAATGAAAGGTGATGCAGCATATCCAAAAAGAATAGTATTAAATCTAAAAGTGGCTAATTTATTATTTTGGAACCACAAAACGCAAAATTTATTTTTATCAAATTCTTGACTTAATTTTATACTTAAAAAGGCTTGTTTACTATAACTTAAGACTACATAGTTATTAGTTCTAAAAGGAAAAAGCCATTTCAAAAGAGATTTCATCAAATATGTGCCACTAAGACGATTCATATAAGGATGGAGTATTTTCATTTTATTTAAATGAACAGTTAAATACAGCTCTTACCTTAGTTGTTATTTGTTCAACTGTGTTTATTATAGATCTATGTGGCACCAAGATATAATGATCTATTCTTTGTTCAGGGATGTGAACATACTCAGTAATGTCTTCTTTCAACTGGTTTTGAAAGACATTATTATACTCATTAAGTAAATTTTTCTTTTGTAAATCATTGTACACCCTATTAGCTAGCATCAAAGAGACATTAAAGTTAGATGGAACATTTTTCATTTTTTCGGCAATCCAAGGAAGTTTGACACAGTAGTGTTCATTCTCAAAGGTTACGCCTTTTTAAAATTTGTCTACCATAGTTTCATCATAGGATGTCTATTGAATATTGTTTGATGGAATACTGATGGATTTTAATGAGAGCATATTCTTGATAGCATGTTCAATTTCCTAGTCAGTCAAAATACTTTCAAAAGGACGAAAACAACCTTGAAGGACTCAATGAAATTGACTATAGTTTCATAACTACATTAGTAGTATTACCAGATTTATTATTTTTCACTAATACAGAGCTATTTACATTATTTAAGGAAATTATATGTTTTCTAGCCATGAATTTTTGTACAACTACCAGACATTATTTTTACTAATTCAAATTAGGACAAAAATTGAATAATGCCAGTACCTATGAGTGCTTCTAGTTCAAAATTATTATGATCTATGTCATTAGAAAATGATGTATCAGCTAACCTTAAATTATTATTTTCAAAATTGTTAACAGCCTCATTAACACCATTCACTTCATGTTGGAGAGAAAGGTTGTTGTCAATCAAAAATGGCATACTAAATACATCTTAATCACTTAATTTAACAGCTAAGAGAACTTGTTTAAAGTTTCTCTCTTGGACACCAATGAAAGTTTGTACAATGAATTTTACATCATCCAAACCTTCAATATCCTCGTACGACTCTTATTACGCTCTGAGATATTTGTAAGAGCGCTGGCTCCCAGAATCGAGTATGCCTCTTACATTTATTTTTTGTTTACCATTTATTAGTTGCAATGTGATAGTGGGTAACATATAAACTTTATCAGACTGCTGTTGGAAACTGAGGCACAAATTAGTGAGAGCTTGATTTTCTATCTTCTTATTTACATACTGTTGAAGACGGAATGCTGTTATATGGGAATAAGATTTACACTTGAAACAATTATACCTAAGTTTATCTTTTGCCAAAACAGGCATCAGAGTTGTGCCCAATAGTGGCGTAACATGTACAAAGATTTAATTCTTTAGCCGTTGTTATTCTGTCCTCCAGTGACATATTTGTCACATCTGTAGAAAGGGTGATTATATAGCCGACAAAATTTACAAACACTTTTTTTATTATCATTAGACTATTTTGTCATTATTACCTGTATTAAAGTCATGATTACCATTATGTCTATTCATATTTAAAGTTTTAAAGTTTTGTAAGTTTTTTTCTGATTTCTTAGAACTAATTTTATTCTTAATTTTAGACTTTACTTGGGTCATGAAATCTTTTTTGGGCTTAGCCAATGTGCGTAAAGTATTTACAATTTCATTGTAATGTTCAAATAGATGACATATGGTAGGATAATTAGTTCTAACTTTATGCGCCAATTCACTTCTAAATGAATGGGGTGTTTCCTAAAAATAATATTACTAATAAAATACAACCTGAAGTCTTTTGCTCCAAACAATCCAAATTATAATTTTTGAGTTTATATACAATTGAACGAACTTCGTTGATATACATTTTGGTGATGATAAAGTTTTCGTCAAAACCCTTTGGCACATTTAAGTCGAGCAATTTATTCATAAACTAATTAACAATGAATGTCTCATCCAAAAATTATTCATTTAACAAGTACGATGATATCTTATATTTATCATTTGATATCGATAAATGTCTCACAATTTTTAAAGCATAATCTTTGAGATAACTTATTAAATATCTTAACTTAGCATCATCCGTTAAATTAATAAGATACTCTACAATATTCTGAAATTTATTTACAAAATTTTGATTCTTTAACTTATCGTCATTACCCAAACCGTGAAAGTTTTCGCAAAGCAAAATTTACTAATTTACCATCACTAATATTAATTTTAGAAACAGCCTATAAACTGTTCAGTACTACTATGATTTACATCAACTGACTTAGTTACAATTTATTACTTTATTTATCAAAATGAAATAATTCTACAGAGGATCAAAATGGTAGCCTACTTGGCATTCCACTTCTTTTTCATAAAAAGCAGAACCATTTAAATCTTACATTAACCCAAAAATATCGTTATCAAGTACTTTAATTTTAGACACTTCATTATTAATAACCAGTTTCAAGGTTTATTTAAAAAATAGCATGGAGACTTTGGTCGCTCTCTATTTTCTTCAACCTTTTAATAGTTTTTGTCACTATTTATTTATGTTTTGTTTATGTATGGCTATTTTTCTTTTTAAAGGCCAATAGCATCTTTACACTGCTCTATGGCAGCAAAAATTCTTAATCCTTACTCTTTATCCATTTTATCATGAATAAAAAGCTAATTTAAATTTAATTATAAAGGTCAACAATAATAAATAAGCGTATTAGGTTTATATTTAAACTTAAACTAATAATTTAATACAAAAATATGTACAGAATAATTGTTAGTATGTTAGGCTACAGTTTGCCTAATCATAAAAAAAACACTTGAATACCAGGTTTAAAGTTAGGACAAAAAAACACTTGTAGTTCTGGTTTAAAGTTAGGATAATTGTATGCCTTGTTTAAAGTTAGGACAATTGTAGGCCTGTTTAAAGTTAGGACTTGTAAAGATCAGAAGTAGGCCCTAATTTAATTGTAAGATTTAAATTTAGGTTTAGTATTGAAATGATCACCAATTATAGGCATTAGTATAGGCCAAGCTAGTTGATGGTTAAATTTAAGCCTACAAAAATAAATGGGCCAAAGCTGTTTAGATAGACTTTTATTGGCTACGTTATTCCTAACAATAATAATAGGCCAGAGATAAATATTTTAAAAATAGACCAAATAAATATTTTAAAACTAGGCCAAGCTTTAATACTAAATAGGGACAGAATTGGATTTAGTGTAGGCCTACTTTTCAAGCCAAGCATAAGATCGCACAGACTCAATATCGAACCTAATATTTTTGGAAATATAAAATAATTCTTTCGAAATTTATTTTATCTAAATAAACTAATTAAAATAAGGTGTTAAACTTAACGATTGCTGTTGGTTTTGCTTAAACTTGGATTCGCTGAAAGCTTTACCTGGGGCTTAAAGTTAACCTCCAAATAAACAAAGGTTTTCTCTCAACAAACAGCTTGGATTCATGGAAAACGAAATTAAATTGATGGAAGAATAAGTCTTTCATAAAATATTAGTTCTTGGAATTATATTAAAACTACCTAAAGTATTTAATGTTAATATTTGAAATATAGAAATAATTATTATTAATGTTTAACAATTCACCACAGATAATAAATTTTTTTTAATCTAAAACCAGCACAATATCAAAATAGCGTCGACTGCACTTCAGCATATAAAGAGAAAGTTCGTTGAATTAGAAAAAAACAAGGTGTGTGTATGATAAAAATCTTAATTTCTTAGAATTTGCTTCATCAATCAGCGCCCCCTGTCGGCAATATCAATAGGATGTACTTGCGCTTGACTGATCTCTTTTAACACAATTTTTTAATGAGATATTTTTCAAAATATGCTTTTATTATTATAATAAATTTTTTTTTATCTAAAACCACCACAATATCAAGATAGCGTCGACTGTACTTCAGCATATGAAGAGAAAGTTCTTTGAATTAGAAAAAACCAAGGTGTGTGCATGATAAAAATCTTAATTTCTTAGAATTTGCTTCATCAATCAGCGCCCCCTGTCGGCAATATCAATAGGATGTACTTGCTCTTGACTGATCGCTTTTAACAATTTTTTAATAAGATATTTTTCAAAATATGCTTTTATTATTTATTTAACAAATAATGTAATATTAATAATATTATAACATTAATTTTAATATTCTATTTACAATTCATCATTATATATATATATATATATATATATATATATATATATATATATATATATATATATATATATATATATATATATATATGTATATATTATGTTATATATATATATTATGCTATATATATATATATATATATATATATTAGTTACATTTATATATATAGTTAATATCTATATATACATACATATATATATATATATATATATATATATATATTATTATTATTATTATTATAGTTATTATTATATTATATTATATATTATATATATATAGAAATATATTATATATTATATATATATATTTCATATACATATATAAAAATATATATTATATATATTATTATTATTATATATTATATACATATATATACTACATATTATTATATTATTATTATTATTATTATACATATTATTATTGTTATTATTATATTATTATTATTATTACATATTATTATTATTTTATATTATATACATATTATATTATTATTATTATTATTATTATTATTATTATATCTATTATTATTACTATTATATTTAAATATTATTTCCATATATATTTATTATTATTATTATTATTTCCATATATATATATATACATATTATTATTATATATTATTATTATTGTTATTATTATTATTATTATTATTTGCAATTATTATTATTATTATTATTATTATTTTAATTATTATTATTATTATTATTATTATATTATTATATATTATTATTATTATTATTATTATTATTATTATTATTATATATTATTATATATATACATATATTATTATATATATCTTATATTATTAATATTGGAAGTTGTATATATATATATATATATATATATATATATATATATATATATATATATATATATATATATATATATATATATATATATATATATATATATATATATATATATATATATATATATATATATATATATATTAAGAGTGAGAAGTTAAGTGTGCAAGATAATAAGGATAAGTATGTAAGAGCGCTCGCTAGTAAATCGGTTGAATGTGAACAAGTTGATACTGAACAAATCTGGGGGCAAATGAAGGAAGCAATTGTTAGTAGTGCAAAGGAAGTGTGGATGTGCTAAAGTAGGAAGTAAGAATGTTAACAGCGAATGGTGGAATGAAGAGGTGATGAAAGTGGTTAAAGGTAAAAAGAAGCGTGGTTGAATGTACTAAAAGCAAATTATGAAGTTTCAAAAGAAAGATGCTTAGAATTATATAAGGAGGAAAAAAGAAATACTAAAAGGTGCATACGTAGGAGAAAACAAGAGGTAAATGAACAGTTTGGAAGGAGGATGAATGAGGACATACAAGGAAATAGGAAGCTCTTCTGGAAGGAAGCGCTAAAGGTTAAGAATGAGAATAAGGGGAATCTGCTTAGAATAATGAATAGGGATGGTGCTTTTGTAACTGATGAAATGGATGTGAGGGGAGTGTGGAAAGAACACTTCGAAAATCTGCACAATATTAACAGTAATGATGAGGTGTTAGTGAATGTGTGTGGTTTTGATGGTGCAAGAAGGAATAGGTATTTTGGGGATGAGGTTATTAGTAAGGAGGAGGTAATGGGTAGAGTGAGAAAGTTGAAGAATGGTAAATCTGCAGGTATAGATGAAATTACTAGTGAAATGATCAAGAGCGAGGCGAGATGGTGATTGATTGACTATGAAGTTGTGTAATAAAGCGTTTATGGAGGGTATAGTACCAAGGGGATTGGAGGAGAGTGGTAATAGTACCCTTATATGCAGAAAGGGGAACTGTAGAAATTATAGGGAATAAGTTTATTGAGTGTTGTAGGAAGGTATATGCTGGTATTTTTGGTCGAAAGAGTGCGTTGAGTGACTGAAGAACTGGGATTGGTGAAGAACAAGGTGCGTTTAGGAGTGGTAGAGGATGTGTGGATCAAATCTTTACATTGAAACAAATGATTGAGAAAATGAGGGAGAAGAAGAATAAATTGTATTTACGTTTTATGGATTTGCAACAGGAGTACAGATAGAGTTAATAGGGAAGTTTATTTATGGCAGGTGTTATGATATGGTGTTATGGTAGGCTTCTGAAATGAATCAAAAGTATGTATGACGATAGTGAAGCGTGTAAGAATAAATGGCGTCAATGGTGATTGGTTTAGATTAATAGCGGAGTAAGACAGGGTTGTGTTATGTCTCCTTGGTTATTCAATTTGTATATGGATGGGGTTATGAAAGAATTTGAGGTGGGGGATGGCAGGTAATGGTGTTAGAATGGTGGAGAATGGAGATGAGTGGAGGGTGCCCCACCCATTATATGCGGATGATTGTTCTTGTGAGGCGAATCTGAAGAGAGTTTGAGAGGATTAATAGAGAGATTTGGTAGTGTGTGAAAGGAGAGTTTTGAAAGTAGACGTAAATAAGACTAAGGCTATGGTTGTGAGTGAGACACTTCAGTGTGAAGTTATGTTAGATGGTGAGCAGCTAGAACAAGTGTCTGAGTTTAAATATTTAGGGTATATGTTGGATGAGAACGGACGATGCAGAGTGTAGTAGGAAAGTTGTGAATGGCAGAAGGTGGCTGGTAATTAAATCGTTAGTGAATGCAAAGGGATCTAAGTCTTGAGTGTGCTAGGGTCTGGCATGTTGTTACCTGTGTTATTGTATGGTAGTGAGACTATGGTCTGAATAAGAAGTATAGATCTAAAGTTCAATGTGTTCAGATGGACAATCTTAGGTGTGCTAGGTGTGAGAAGAATTGATAAAATGAGGAATGAACTATTAGAGTGGTGTGGTGTGAAGAAAGGGGTAAATGAGAGAATAAATGAAAGTATGTTGAGATGGTTTGGTCATGGAAAGATTGAATGATAGTAGGTTGGTTAAGCGGATGTATAGTGGTGAGTGTGTTGGGAACCGACCGGCTGGGAGACCGAAGAGAGTGGATTGAGTCGGTGAACGAATGTCTGAAGGAGAGAAATGTGAGTTTGGCAGAGGCGAGAATAAAGGTGCATGATAGGAGAGAATGGCGGGGTTTTGTATGGGGCATGGTTGTGGCCCACCTGGGCCAGGGGATGAACCCTTACATTGACGAGCTACTCATAGTGAGGGTCCGTCGCGGTCCCATGATGCCTAGGGTGGATTTTCTGTCTGTGACGAGCTCCTTCACTAATTAATGGTACAGAGGGGCGGTAAGGCTGGGCTTTCTTTCGACGTCTTTGGTCATGTTCTCCTACTGCTTTTTCCGATGCTTGTACAGCACCTTACCCCAATCTTGGCAATGAGGAAGGTGAAGAAAGAAAGAAAGAATATATATATATATATATATATATATATATATATATATATATATATATATATATATGAAGTGGTGCACGAAAACGCGAAAGTATGTTTCACGATAAATGCGAAAACGGTTAAAACACCTAAATCTATACTGAAACGAAGTACATC
>JABUQX010073509.1:10000-22352 GCA_015478945.1 Trachelipus rathkii
TGATCTAGTTGATTCTATAGATTAGTCACTATTTTGTATAACATAAACAAAAACTTTTATTTATTTTTTGTTTTGTTTCTTTAAATATTTTTGTTTTTACTAAAAAATTTACTCTTTTTATGTTTATAACTTAAAAAATTTACATTTTTTCATACCTTAAAGCAGTAAAAAAGAACCGTAAAATCAGTAAATCAAACTGCCCTCACCATCCCCTCATACCCTTCTGTGATCTTTTATTACTATTGATTCTATTGATCTATTGATCTTTGATTCAAGTCATATTTTGTATCATAACACAAAACTTTTATTTTATTTTTGTTTTGTTTCTTTAAACATTTTTGTTTTTACTAAAAAATTTATTCTTTTATGTTTATAACTTAAAAAATTTAATTTTTTCATACTTAAAAAGCAGTAAATCAGTAATCAGTAAATCAAACTACCCTCCATACCCTCATATGACCCTTCCATGATCTATTGATCTATTGATCTATTTCTGATCTATGATTCAAGTCATATTTTGTAATAACATAACACTTAAAACTTTTTAATTTATTTTTGTTTTGTTTCTTTCAACATTTTGTTTTTACTAAAAAATTTATTCTTTTTATATGTTTATAACTTAAAAATTTACATTTTTCATACCTTAAAGCAGTAAATCAGTAAATCATAAATCAAACCGCCCTCCATAACCTCATACCCTTTTGTTACTCTATTGATCTATTGATCTATTGATCTTATTGATTCAAAGTCATATTTTGTTAACATAAACAAAAACTTTTATTTATTTTTGTTTTGTTTCTTTAAACATTTTCGTTTTTACTATTTATCAAATTTTTATTTATTTTTGTTTAATTTGCTTTAAATATTTTGTTTTTACTAAAAAATTTATTCTTTTTATGTTTATAACTTAAAAAAATTTGCATATTTACATACCTTATAGCAGTTTATGAGTAACTGATGTGAGTCAAATTGACCTACATAATCTAATACCCTTCTATTGATCTTTGATCTATTGATCTATTGATCCCTATTGATTCAAGTCCCATATTTTGTTTAACATAACACAAAACTTTTATTTATTTTTGATTTTATTTTTAACTTTTCGTTTTGCCTAAAAATTTAGTCGCTTTTATGTTTTACTTTAAAAACAATGCGATAATATAGCTTACCTTAAAGCAGTAATCAGTAAATTCAGTAATCAAACTACCCTCCATAACCTCATACCCATCCATGATCTATTGATCTATTGATCTATTGAATCTTAATTGGTTCAAGGTCCATATTTTTGTATAAACATACACAAAACTTTTATTTTATTTTTGTTTTGTTCTTTACTTTTCGTTTTTTTACTATAAAATTTTATTTATTTTTGTTTAATCTGCTTTAAATATTTTGTTTTAGCTAAAAAAATTTATTTTTTATGTATTATTATTACGAGAATTTGCCATTTTTTTACATACCTTAAAACCCAAAAAACAGTAAATCAGTAATCAAACTGCCCTCCCACCACCCTCCTAATCTATTGTCCTATTGATCTATTGATCTATTGATTCAAGTCGTATTCTGTATAACATAACACAAATTGTTCATTTATTTTTTGTTTTGTTTCTTTATAAACTTTTCTTTTTTACTAAAAAATTTATTCCTTTTATGTTTATAACTTAAAAAAATTTGCATATTTACATACCTTAAAGGCATAATCAGTAAATCAGTAAAATCAAACTGCCCTCCATACCTTCATACCCATCCATGATCTATTGATTCTATTGATCCTATTGATCTATTGATTCAAAGTCCTAATTTTGTATAACATACAACACAAAACTTTTATTTATTATTGTTTTGTTTTCTTTAAACTTTTTCGTTTTTTTACTATAAATTTTATTTATTTTGTTTTTTGCTTTAAATATTTTGTTTTTACTAAAAATTTATCTTCTTTTTATGTTTATAACTTAAATTTGCATTTTTACATACCTTAAACAGTAAATCAGTCATCAGTAAATCAAACGTGCCCTCCTAACCTCATACGCCATTCTGTGATCTATTGATCTATTGATCTATTGATCTATTGATTCAAGTCATATTTTTATAAATAAACACAAAAACTTTTATTTATTTTTTGTTCTTATTTATTTTAAACTTTTTCGTTTACTAAAAATTTATTCTTTTTTATGTTTATAACTTACAATATTTGCATTTTTACATACCTTAAACAGTAAATCAGTAAAAATCCGTAAATCAAACTGCCCTCCATAACCTCATACCCATCTGTGATTCATTGATCTATTGATCTATTGATCTATTGATTGAAGTCATATTTGTATAACATAACACAAAATTTTATTTATTTTTGTTTTTGTTTCTTTAAACTTCGTTTTTACTAAAAATTTAGTCCTTTTAATGTTTATAACTTAAAAAAAATTTTGCGTTATTTACACTACCTTAAAACAGTAAATTCAGTAATCAGTAATCAAACTGACTCCATACCTCTATTGATCTATGAATCTATTGATCTATTGATCTATTGATTCAAGTCCTATTTTCTGTATCATAACACAAAACTTTATTTATTTTTTGTTTGTTTTTTAAACTTTTCGTTTTTTTACTAAAAATTTATTCCTTTTTATGTTTTATAACTTAAAAAAAAATTTCATATTTACATACTTAAAAACAGTAAATTCAGTAAATCGGTAAGATCAAACTGCCCTCATACCTCAACCCCATCCCATGATCTATTGATCTATTCATTCTATTGATCTATTGATTCACAGTCATATTTTTTGTATAACATAACACAAACTTTTATTTCATTTTTTGTTTTGTTCTTTAAACATTTTTGTATTTTTATGAAAAAAAATTATTTGTTTAATTTGCTTTAAATATTTTGTTTACTAAAAAATTTATTCATTTTATGTTTATAAGACTTAAAAAAATTTGCATTTTACCATACCTTAAGGCAGTAAATCAGTAAATCAGGTAATCAAACTGCCCATACCCTCATACCTTTTGTGATCTATTGATCTATTGTATAAAGAGACTTATGCTGAATCTAATTGGATACTTATTTAGAGGGAATTTCACTCAATCACATAACACAAAAAACTTTTTTTATTTTGTTTTGTTTCTTTAAACTTTTTTTCGTTTTTACTAAAAAATGTATTCTTTTATTTATTTATAACTTAAAAAATTTGCGTATTACATACCTTATTACGCAGATAATCAGTAAATCAGTAAATTCCAAACTGCCTCCATACCCTCATAGCCTTCTGTGATCTATTGATTATTGATCTATTATTCTATTGTCTTGTATTGATTCAAGTCATATTTTGGTATAACATAACACAAGTTTCTTTTTGTTTCTTTTTGTGGTGTTTTATCTTTAAATTTTTCGATTTTATTAAAAAATTTATTATTTTTTTTGCTTATTGTGCTTAAAAATATTTTGTTTTAATTAAAATTTCTTTCTTTTTATGTTTATAACTTAAAAATTTACATTTTTACAATACCTTAAAACAGTAAATCGTAAAAAACGTAAATTCAAACTGTGTCTAGCTACCTCCAGCCCTATCATGTCTTTGATCTAATGATCTATTGATCTATTGATTCAAGTATCTTTTTGTCATAAACATAACTAAAAATTAAATTCTTTGCTGTGGCTCGTTTTGTTGTTGTTGTTGGTTTGTAGTTTGTTGTTGTTTGTTGTTGTTGCTGTTAAATATACCATACGTTCAAGTTAAATGAAAATACAACACTTTTTCAAAACATATCTCTAAAATACTTAATGTTAATTTTACATTAATTAACATATTGAAAACTAAACAAAAATACATTCATCCTAGCCCAACTGACATACAGCATTCGTTAACAAGGTAACTAAAATTAAAAGTTTCAACTTACCAGCAGAAGAAGGCATAGCAATCTCAATCTTTACTATGCACACAAACGCTCAAAATTTTATTATTATTATTATTATTATTATTATTCATTATTATTATTATTATTATTATTATTATTATTATTATTATTATTAAATTGATTATAATTAGTCAATTATTATTATTACTAATTTTATTATTATTAATTATTATTATATTATTATTATTATTTTATTATTATTAAATTATTTTACTATTATTCTTATTATTACTTATTATTATAATCACCTAATATATGTTATATGAATTATGCGGATGCGGATATCACATACATCACACACACACACACAACACACACCACACACACACACATACCATACACACACACACAATAAATATAGACACTTTACTTAATACACTAGTCAGTAAGATAGTACGATGATTGTATGGCTGTTATTAAGTAAAGTGTCTATATTTATTGTGTGTGTGTGTATGTGTGATGTGTGTGTGTGTGTGTGTGTGTGTGTGTGTATATGGTTGTGGTTAGGTTTGTTATGCCAATAAACTTAGTAAATTGACTATAATAATAATAATAATAATAATAATAATAATAGTATGAATAATTAATAATTAATAATATAATAACTAATAATAATATAATAATAATATAATAATAGTAAATAATAATAATAACTAATATATAATATAATATATAATAATAATAAATAATAATAATAATAATAATAATAATAATAATAATAATATAATAATAATTAAATTTTGAGCGTTTGTGTGTAATAGTAAGATGTGAGATTGCTTATGCTTCTTCTGCTGTAAGTTGACTTTTTAATTTTAGTTACCTTGTTTATGAATGCTGTATGTCAAGTTAGGCTAGGATGAGATATGTTTTTGTTTAGTTTTCATATTACAATGTTTAATGTAACATTAACATTAATTCTTTAGAGATAGTTTGAAAAGTGTTTGATATTTTCATTTAACTTGAACGTATGATATATTTAACAACAACAACAAACAACAACAACAAAAACAACAACACCAACAACAACAGCCACAGCAAAGAATTTATTTTTATGTTATGTTTATACAAAAGATACTTTGAATGAATAGATCAATAGATATTAGATAATAGATCATGATAGGGCTGGAGGGTAGCTAGACACAGTTTGATTTACTGTTTAACTGATTTACTGTTTTAAGGTATGTAAAATGTAAATTTTTTAGTTATAAACATAAAAAGAACTCTTCTTTGTAATTAAAACAAAAGATTGTTTAAACAAGAATAAGAAAAGAATATATTCGTTAGTAAAAACGAAAAGTTTAAAGAAAATCAAAACAAATAAATAAAAGTTTTTGTGTTATGTTATACAAAATATGACTTGAATCAATAGATCAATAGATCAGTAGATCAATAGATCAATAGATCACAGAAGGCTATGAGGGTATGGAGGCAGGTTTGATTTACTGATTACTGATTTTTACTGCTTTAAAATGTAAAAATGCAATTTTTTTAAAGTTATAACATAAAAAGAATAACATTTTTTAGTAAAAACGAAAAGTTTAAGGAACAAAAACAAAAATAATAAAAGTTTTTGTGTTATGTTATACAAAATTATGAACTTGAAATCAATAGATCAATAGAATCACAGATCAATAGATCATAGATCAATAGATCACAAAAGGGTCATGAGGGTATGGAGGGCAGTCTTGATTTACTGATTTACTGATTTTCTGCTTAAGGTATGTAAAAATGCAAATTTTTTTAAGTTTATAACTAATTATAATTTTTTTAGTATAAACAAAATATTTAAAGCAAATTAAACCATAAAAAATATTTTTTGTTAAAATCAAAATGTTCAAAGATACAAAGAAGAAATAAAATAAAAGTTTTTGTGTGTTATCTTATACAAAATATGACTTGAAATCAATAAGATCAATAGATGAATAGATCAATAGATCATGGATGGGTATGAGGGTATGGAGGGCAGTTTGATTTACTGATTTACTGTTTACTGTTTTAAGGTATGTAAATATGCAATTTTTTTTAAGTTATAAAACATAAAAGAAATAAAATTTTTAGTAAAAAACTAAAAGTTTAAAACAACAAACAAAAAATAAAGTTTTGTGTTGTTTTATACAATATGAACTTTGACATCAATAGATAATAGATAATAGATCATGGATGGGTATGAGGGTAAGGAGGTCAGTTTTGATTTACTGATTTACTGATTAACTGTTTTAAGGTATGTAAATAAGCAAAATTTTTTTACATGTGTTATAAACATAAAAAGAATAAATTTTTAGTAAAAACGAAAAGTTTAAAGAAACAAAACAAAATAAATAAAAGTTTTTGTGTTATGTTATACAAAATATGACTTGAATCAATAGATCAATAGATCAATAGATCAATAGATCAATAGATCATGGGATTTACTGATTTATGAGGGTATGGAGGGCAGTTTGATTTACTGATTTACTGATTTACTGTTTTAAGGTATGTAAATAAGCAAATTTTTTTAAGTTATAAACATAAAAGGACTAAATTTTTTAGTAAAACGAAAAGTTTAAAGAAACAAAACAAAAATAAATAAAAGTTTTTGTGTTATGTTATACAAAATATGACTTGAATCAATAGATCAATAGATCAATAGATCAATAGATCACAGAAGGGTATGAGGGTATGAGGGCAGTTTGATTTACTGATTTACTGATTTACCGATTTATAAGGTATGTAAAAATGCAAATTTTTAAGTTATAAAACATAAAAAGAATAAATTTTTTAGTAAAAACAAAATATTAAAAGCAAATTAAACAAAATAAATAAAATTTTATAGTAAAAAACGAAAAGTTTAAAGAAACAAAACAATAATAAATAAAAGTTTTGTGTTATGTTATACAAAATATGACTTGAATCAATAGATCAATAGATCAATAGATCAATAGATCATGGATGGGTATAAGGGTATGGAGGGCAGTTTGATTTACTGATTTACTGATTTACTGCTTTAAGGTATGTAAATATACAAAAAAAAAATTTTAAAAATAATAAGTTATAAACATAAAAAGAGAAAATCACAAAAACAACATTTTTTAGTAAAGGATAAGTTTAAAGACCACAAAAGACACACAAAAACATATCACAACATTAAACAAAGTAATTCTGTAGTTTATGTTATACAGAATACGATTGAATCAATAGATCAATAACTCAATAGATCACAGGCGGGTTTTATGAGGGCATGGAGGGCAGTTTGATTTACTGATTTACTGTTTTAAGGTATGTAAAAATGCAAATTTTTAAGTTATAAACATAAAAAGAATAAATTTTTTTAGTAAAAACAAAATATTTAAAGCAAATTAACAAAATAATACAATTTATAGTAAAACGAAAGGTTTAAAGCAACAAAACAAAAATAAATAAAAGTTTTTGTGTTTATTGTTATACAAATATGACTTGAACCAATAGATCATGGAAGATCAATAGATCATGGATGGGTATGAGGGGTAATGGAGGGTAGTTTGATTTTACTGATTTACTGATTTACTGTTTTAAGGTATGTAAATAAGCAAATTTTTTTTAAGTTATAAACATAAAAGAGTAAATTTTTTAGTAAAAACGGAAAAAGTTTAAGAATAAACAAAATATAATAAAAGTTTTGTGTTATGTTATAAAAAATATGACTTGAATCATAGATCATAGATAAATAGATCAATAGATCAGAGACAGGGTATGAGATTATGTCATCTGGCAGTTTGATTACGTTATTTACTGCTATAGTTTGTAAATATGCAATTTTTAAGTTATAAACATAAGAAAGAATAATTTTTTTTAGTAAAAACAAAATATTTAAAGCAATTAAACAAAATAAATAAATTTTATGGTAAAAAACGAAAAGTTTAAAGAAACAAAACAAAAATAAATAAAAGTTTTTGTGTTTATGTTACTACAAAATAATGACTTGAAATAATAGACTCATAGATCCAATAGATCAATAGATCATGGAAGGGTATGAGGTTATGGAGGCAGTTTGATTTTACTGATTTACTGATTTACTGCTTTAAGGTTAATAAACTGCAAATTTTTTAAGTTATAAACATAAAAAGAATAAATTTTTTAGTAAAAACAAAATGTTTAAAGAAACAAAACAAAAATAAATAAAAGTTTTGTGTTATGTTATCAAAATATGACTTGAATAAATAGATAAATAGATCAATAGATATAGATCATGGCAGGGTATGAGGGTATGGAGGCAGTGTGTTTGATTTACCTGATTTACCAATGAGGATGCTTTAAGGTATGAAAAAATGTAAATTTTTTTAAGTTATAAACCATAAAAGGAATAAATTTTTTAGTAAAACAAATGTTTACAAAGAAAACAAAACAAAAATAAATAAAAGATTTTGTTGTTATGTTATACAAAATATGACTTGAATGACAATAGATCATAAGATCAATAGATCAATAGATCTAATAGATCACAGAAGGGTATGAAGGTATGGGGGAGTTTGATTTACTGATTTACTGATTTACTGCTTTAAAGGTATTGAAAAAATGTAAATTTTTTTTAAGTTATAAACATAAAAAGGAGTAAATTTTTTTTAGTAAAAACAAAATTTTAAAGAAACAAAAAAAAATAAATAAAAGTTTTTGTGTTATGTTATACAAAATATGACTTTGAATCAATTAGATCAATAGATCAATACGATCAATAGGATTAATAGATCATGGAAGGGTATGAGGGTATGGAGAGCAGTTTGATTACTGATTTACTGATTTATGGCTTTAAGGTACGAAATGTAAATTTTTAAAGTTATAAACATAAAAAGCGAGAATAAATTTTTTAGTTAAAAACAAAATGTTTAAAAGAAAAACAAAATAAATAAAGTTTTTGTGTTATGTTAATACAAATATGACTTGAATCAATAGATCAATAGATCAATAGATCAATAGATCATGGACTGGGTTGTTGAGATGGAGGGTAGTTCTGATTTTACTGATTTACCTGATTTAACTGCTTTAAGGTATGAAAAATGCAAATTTTTTTACAGTTCTAAACATAAAAAGAGTAAATTTTTTAGTAAAAAAATGTTTTAAAGAAAAAAAACACAAATAAATAAAAGGGTTTTTGGTATTATGTTTAATACAATATGACTTGAATTTCAATTAGATAATAGATCATTAGATCAATAGATCATAGTATGGTGGGAGGAGGGTATGAGGGAATGGAGGGTAGTTTGATTTACTGATTTAATGATTTACTTCTTTTAGTTTATGTAAAAATGTAATTTTTTTAAGTTATAACATAAAAAATAATTTTTTAGTAAAAACAAAATGTTTAAAAGAAACAAAACAAAAATAAATAAATTTTTATAGTAAACACATAATGTTTAAAGACTTCATCTAATAGATCATATAGAATAATAGATCATGGAAAGGGTATGGAGGGTATGGAGGGCAGTTTGATTAACCTGATTTACCGCATTTAACTGTTTCAAGGTATCGTAAATATCGCAAATTTTTTTAAGTTATAAACATAAAAGAATAAATTTTTAGTAAAAACAAATGTTTAAAGAAACAAACAAAAAATAAATAAAGGGTAGCGTTCTGTTTATACGAACTATTACTTGAATCAATGAATCAATAGATCAATAGACATAGATCATAGATCACAGAAGGGTATAAGGTTATGGAGGGAAGAATGAATTTAATGATATACTGATTTACTGCTTTAAGGTATGTAAAAATGCAAATTTTTTAAGTTATAAACATAAAAAGAATAAATTTTTTTAAAAACAAAATATTTAAATAAAACAAACAAATAATAAAGTTTTTTGTGTTATGTTGTCACAATCGTGACTTGGAATCAATAGAAAGATAGATCTAATAGATCATATAGATCAATGATCACAGTAGGTTATGAGGTTATGGAGGGCAGTTTGATTTACTGATTACTGATTTACTGCCTTTTAAGGTATGTAAAAAGAATTAAAATTTTTTAGTAAAAACAAAAATATTTAAAGAAAATTAAAAATAATAAAACAATACAATATTAAAAAAGAAAATAGTCAAAATTAATATTTAAATAAAATAATTACACTTATAAAAAAAAAAAAAAGTTGAAAAACAATTTAAACAAAAATAAACACAAAGGAAAAAAGGGTAAAAAAAAAAAATTATTTTTAGAAAAAAAAAAAAAAAAAAAAAAAAAAAAAAAAAAAAAAAAAAAAAAAAAAAAAAAAAAAAAAAAATTAAATTAAACATAAAGTATAAATGTAAAATAAAAACATAAAAAAATAGCAACCAATATATGCATGTTTCAGTTTATGGAAGAATATACAGTAGTATACACATATATAAAAGGAAAAATGCAATTTGAAAATATAATGTCAGTCTTGACATTTCAGAAGAGGGTTAATCTTTGGAAGATGCAATGCAATTGACGATATGTACATGATAGAACAGTATCAGTTATGTGAACAGTAACGAAATTGTATTATTAAACGAATGTTTACTTAACTAGGCACGCACTGGCTCCAGCACGCGTAGCGTTATCCTTTCCTCTGATTCCAAACCGATCTCTTTCCAGAAATCGACTCTGATCTTTCTCCAATTTTCAACGCTTCTAACGAACAATTCGATTTTTAGGGGGAGGCACACCCTCTGGGGTGGAGCACGGGGACGTAACCTCGTCTTCGACGAGGTTACCTTAGGGTTATACGGGGAGCCAAGATTGAAGAAGACAAGTCACTAGAACTCATCTAAATCTGAGTTTGTGAAGAAAAGTGTGGGTTAGATAAGACTTATTGTAACCCTTCTAAACTCCAATATTGGCCAACCTGACGCTCAAAATTGGTCTCAGCAACCCTTAAGAACCTTAATTTGACCAATAAAAAGTATAAAACTTAGCAATTTCAGAGAAAGTCCAAGTCATGTCGTCATTTGACTTGGATTCCCTGTTTTATTAGACTCACCGACCTCAGAATCGACTTCCCCGACTTAATGAACCCTTAACTCAACACCTCAAGCGTCAAATATGACGACCTTAACGAAATTTCATTCAAGTCATGTTTTTCGGCTTTTGACTTGATTTCCCTGTTCAACTCGCCTCACATACCTCATATAACCGGCTTCCCTGACCAAAAACCCCTAGACGGGGTCACTCAAGCGTCTAAATTGACGACCTTACGATTTCCAAATTCAATCATGTCGGCTTTGACTTGATTTCCCTGTTCCAAACGCCTCACAATACCTCATAAACGGCTTCCCTGACCCAAAAAAACCCATAGATGGACCCCAAGCGTCTAAATCTGTATCGACCTTACGAATTTTCAATCAAGTCAATGTCGGCTTTGACTTGATTTCCTGTTCCAAACGCCTCAATACCTCATATAAGGCTTCCCTGAACCCAAAAATCCATAGATGGTCACCTAACAAGCGTCTAATCGATGACGAACCTTACGATTTCAATCAAGTCATGTCCGGCATTTGACTTTGATTTCCCTGTTTCTCTAACGCCTCATATACCTCATAAACGGGTTCCCCGACCCCAAAAACCCATAGATGGACCACCTCAAGCACCAAAATCGGACGACCTTACGAATTTCAAGTCATGTCGGATATTGACTTGGTTTGACCGGTTCCAGAACCTCATAAACGGCTTCCCCGACCCCCAAAACCCATAGATGGACCCTCAAACCACCAAACATCGGACTCAGCGCGGTAAAATATGGAATCTTATTCTGCATCTCCGGCTCGAGCTCCGGCTCCGGCTCCGGCTCGCGGCTCCTGAACCAAATCTAAAGTGAAGAAAATATACCAGAATTCCTGAAAAAATAAAAGCCAAAATCACTAAATATACCATATAGAACTAGGTAGGCCAGATTTAGCCGTAAATCAGGCTAAATCGGAATGGCTCTCCTACTACTATATATATATATATATATATATAATATATATATATATTATTATATATATATATCTATGATATTAGTATATATATATATATATATATATATATATATATATTATATATATATATATATATTATATATATATACTATCATATATATATATATTTATATATATAATATTATTATATTATACAAATTCATATATCTATAGTTAAGAAATTTATATATATCTTTTTTATAGATTTATAAATATATATATATAAATATATCTACTATATATATATATATATATTATATATTATATATAATATATATTATAATATATATATATATATATATATATATATATATATATTATATATATATATAGTTAAGAATAAAGCTTTAACTCCTTGTTATATTCCGTTGTTAAAAAGCCCTTGATTGCTAAAACAACATTAAGAGTAAAGTTTTAATTACATAAGCACTAATCACAATTATAAAAAATCACTGGAAACATATAAATAAGTAAATAGATAAATAATTGTTTTAATTTTCGAGCTTTCGTT
>JABUQX010073510.1:0-10000 GCA_015478945.1 Trachelipus rathkii
AGCTCAATTAAGCACGACAAGAGCTTAATATGATTAAAGCGTAACATATAAAGCAGATATCTTATCTCTAAGTAGTTTCATGCAGTTATCGTAATCATATATTTTTGTTTGCTATTTTCTCAAAATTTTTCCATTTTTATTTTATTTTCTTGTATAGGATAACATGTGAAACATGTTAAGATTCTAATATAAAGTAACATATAACGTATAGACAATTACAACCTAATTGACGTTTACGACTAGTACATAGATAGTACAGACAATAAAACTCACAAGTACGTAAGTATTTTAAAACTAAACAATTACCTAATAGGACGGACAATAGTACTCACAAGTACTTAAGTATTAACATTTACCTAATAGGACGGACAATAACACTCACAAGTACACAAGTACGTAAGTAAGTTGCAGTAGTGCAAACAGTAATACTCACAAGTACACAAGTGTAATTATAAACATATAAGACTTGAACAATGTTACTAATTCTAAACTTCAAACTTAACATATAAGATAACTCAGGTGTTATAGTTACATGAAACTGTAAAACCTTTACATTAGTATTTATTCAACCAATATTTTCGAAAAACTTAAATTTAAAAGTGGAACATAAAAATTCAATTTTATGAGAGCAAAAAAAAAATTCAAATATGTACAATATATACAACTTAACGAATTGTAAATTCATTAATATGGAACACGGTAAAGATTTTTATGTTCCGAGGTTTTAATTATTATATTATATAGTATATTATTTTAGAGTATATTTATTTCTAATGGGATCTACGACAAGGTAGAAATATCAAAAGAAATATAGATTATTTTAAATTTTATTTTCTTTGGGGAATAGCTCCCTTCCTTTTGGGATCTACTACAGGAGTAGTAGCACCATAAGAAGTGGTAGCATTAGAAGTACTAGGAATATTATCTACATCTGTAATTGGAGTAGAATGAGATGGATAGAATATATTTCTAGGATATGTTCTCTGAGAATACGTAGGTGTATCATATTGTAAAGAACTAGTAAATTTAGGGGATAATTTTGGTGGAAGCTTTGGCGGAAGCTTAGGTGGTAACTTAGGAGGTAATTTAGGAGGAAGTTTAGGTGGAAGTTTTGGATATAATTCCGGAGGGGAAGAATCATAAGGGAATTGTTCCAATACTTCAGAAACAGACCTAGAACGTACACGAGGATTTGGAGTCCAAGATATTGTAGAAGGATCTATTTCATGAAAGGAAAGGGTATCAGGATTAACGGGAGGAGGTTGTTGTCTAGCATGACTACGCAATCTCATAGGTGAAGAATCCCGAGGACCACGGTATTGAGGATGTGGACGATAAGAAGGATCTTTTCGTCTGTCATCTCTAATAATTACTTCTTCAGGAGAAGAAGGGGAAGTATCTACATTTGGATACTCATCGTAATAACGAATAGGAGGAGGTAGTGCAATAGCACCACTATCGGGATCATCTGGTGAAGATGGTGGATTACTATCATGCATAGAAGATCTTCTAGAGAGAAGAGGCGAACTATGAAGAGAAGTAGAACCAGATGCATATGGAGTACGAGGAGAGGATAGTTGCGGAGAACTATGAGAAAGGTTTCTCCTCAGAGAATAAGTAGTAAACGGATCAAAATTTTGATTCGTAGGGGATTGCACAGATGAATGTCCTGACGAAGGAATTCTCTGTGTTGTTTGTTGATGCTGAGGTTGTGGTATTTGTCTCGGTGTTGAAGGCATAGATAGAGGAAGTGAAGACTCTGGGGAAATAGGAGTCACACTTAACCTTGGTGCAGGATGGACAGCACTCTGAGCCATAGGAGACGTTTCAGGTCTTCTCTGTTCAACCTGTGGTTGCTCATACCTTTGTGCCGGTTGAGGCGCTTGAGGAGCATCTCTGAATATCGGTTGACCCTGTGCCGGTTGAGGCGCTTGGGGAGCATCTCTGAATACCACATACTCAGTATAACCATTTTCATCAGGTGTGTCATCATCATCATCACCTGAATTGTCCCCCCGACGAGGCTGAAAACGACGTGCAGGTGGTGGAGGGGCTGGCGGTGGATGAGCACGCCTAACGTTTTGTAAGGGATTATAGTATTTCCAATGGGAAGAAAAGGAATTATCTGCAGTTTTGACAACTGGCATGGGGAGAATCTTCAAATTGTCCACATGTGACACAAATTCCTTATTGGTAACTAAACAACGAAGTTGATATTTGTTATATTTTAGAACACCTACAACCAAATATGGACCTACCCATTTTCTTAAAAAGTTTTGGGCGAATAAGTTATGAGGTCTTAACAGCAAGTAAATAGACATAGTCGCCTATAACAAAATTGGACGAAATCGGGAAAGCCTAGAATGTTGCTGTTGAGCGATTCTGAATGTTTCTTTTTGCAGTTTTTGACGAGCCAAGTCCCGAATAGAGGCTGCTCGTTCGGCCATTTCCGCGTTAAAATCATAAAGATGATCTTTAAGAGGATGGGGCTTATTAACAAAAGGAGAAACATAATTAGGAAGGTCATAGGGTAATCTACGAACATAGAAATGTAACAAAAAGTGGGGTGTATTTCCAATAGAAGAGTTGTAAGTAGTATTTAGAGCAATTTGAGCAAAAGAAATATACCTACTCCAGTCGTCTTGTTTAGAAGAAACATATTGACGAAGGTAATCTTCTATACGACGGTTTTCTCGCTCTACTAAACTATTTGAGGAGGGATGTCGAACGGAAATAGTGCGGTTCTTTATGTTCCAAGTTTTACAAACTTCATTAAAGAACTGGGAAGTAAATTCACCTGCGTTGTCACTGATTAAAATTTCTGAAACAGAATGATTTACGATGACCTTATTCAAAAGAGCTTCAGCTACTACCTTGCCATCACGAGTTGAGACAGGGCAAAGTTCGCAGTAGCGAGTTAAAGCGTCTTTAAAAACTAAGATCAACTGGATGAGGTTTAGAACCTTTTACCTCGATAACAAGAAATACTACTGTTTACAGAAAAAATGAAATATTAGGCCAGAAGAGGCCTAGGGGAAAAGTGTTATAACTTCTCTGATTCGACGTTTCAGTGCTTCAGCACCGGATGACCAGCAGATAAAGTATTATGATTACAAAAATATTATAGTATATATTTAATGAGTCTGGAATTTCCATCAAATACTTATTTTCCTTTGTAATTGAAAATAAAGAAAACCATTGATAATTGATATCGGGGAAGACAACTATCAGGAAGAGAAGAATTTTCTATCTCATTAATTATTTCTGATAGCCTAGGATTTCTTCTTTGTTCATGGAAAAGAACATCCTTAGTAAAATGATATATTCTCGTATCAGCAAAAGCTAAAGGAACAGATTTTGACGAAGTAAATATATACGAGAAAGAGGAAGAAGTCTCACGAGAACTATGTAATTATTTGACTGAAGATGGGGGAATTGACGTCTCTTCTTCATTGAAGAAGGTAGATGACCAGTATTTGGAACAGGATTTCTACTTAAATAATCAGAGAACGACATTTAACTTACTACTTTATAAATAATTTATGGCTTAAAAAGACAGAAATTTTCAAATTCCATCTTTCCAGTCTGCCAGACAATTGTTTATGACGAAATAGATGAACTAACGCGGCGTGATCAGTATAGATCTTTAAAGGATAACTAAAAATGATAGTTCTAAATTTAATAAGACCATGTACTATAGCTAAGGCTTCTTGTTCCGTAACACTATAGTTTAACTCGGCCTTATTCATCCTTTTTGATGAAAAAGCAATAGGTTTTTCTCTACCGTTGTCATCTAATTGAGATAGGACAGCACCGACGCCGTAAGAAAGACGCATCGGTATTAAAATAAAAGGTTTTTAGTATAATCTGGGATCTCTTGGCTTGAACCATGGGAGACTTTTTTGACTGGGCATTTTAAGCGGTTTTTTTTTTTTTTTTTTTTTTTTTTTTACCAGAGATAAAAAAAACACGGAATTTAGGCCGGAAACTAATCAAGGGAGGGAGGTTGTACTCATTTAAACGTCCGAGCAGGACGGAGAAAGGGGAGAACAGCTCACATTCTCCCACCCGACCAGTTGCGAACCTGGGACCCTCGCTTTGTTTTGGCGAGTGCTCTAACCACTGAGCTACCTCGGGCGCTTTTATATAAATAAATATAAAATACATAAAAAAAATTCAAAAAATATTACACATACATACATATATATATTATTGTTTACTGTATCACTATCATTATATAGACACCGTTATTATCCACTGTTACCACTATCACTACCATCCAATATTATTATTATCATTATTCGTCATCACCACCATCACTAATATCATCATTTTTACTATCATTACCATCACTGCCATTATCACTATCATTACCATTATTAATATTAGCACCACTATCAACATTTACTATATCATTTATTACTTATTATTATTATTATTATTATTATTATTTATTATTATTATATTATTATTTTTATTAATTATTATTATTATATATTATTATTATTATTATTATTATTATTATTATTATTATTATTATTTATTATTATTATTATTATTTATTATTATTATATTATTTTATTATTATTATTATTATTATTTTTTATTATATTATTTATTATTTATTATTATTAAATTATATTATTATTATTATTATATTATTATTATTGTCACTATATTATTATTATCACTATCATAATCACACACACTATTAAAAACACTATCACCAATTAATAATAGTCACCAATTAAATAATGCAGAACGTATTCCTTATTCCTCCGCAACTGCACATTGGAAAAGAAAGGGATGGAAAAAGATGGTTCCCAGCACCTTGAATCATGTAAATAAAATCTTCATTTGCCTTGACTGCTCCGTTATTATATCAATCATTTAACTACCAAATCTCGCCCAGAAGTAGCTTCAATAATTTTTAATTCCAAATCCAAAAATTAATCAAAAGAAGTAACTCTTCGGTTTTCTTGCTTCACGTGTTTATTTTTCCTAAAATCCCATTATATTAATTTAAATTTTATTAAAAGACTTGGATAGAAAATTTTATTGCTCCTCCACTTAAATTTTTAAAATAATAATTTTTCTTTCATTTATAATTTTGATTTCATTATCAAATATTGAAATTTTATAAAAAAACAAATTTAAATATTTTCTTTAGCTTGATAAAAATTTCCAATACTTCTAGGTAAGAATCTGGCTTCCATTCTTGCACTCATTACAAACTATCCTTTCCTTCTCTGAGAAGTTGCTTGAAGCTGCTGTATTAGGTTTTTAAGCCCGCTTCTATCAGCTTTCCATCTCTCTTCTGATTTCTTCGCTCCCAGCTGTTTCCAACGCGTCCGAACCCGACAACTATCTATAAGGGGGGGCTTGGCCTTTGAGTACTCAGCAATTATGGGATTCGAAACCGAGATCTTTAAAAGCTATGCTTGAAACTTCCTTTTTGGGAAAGTGGATGGCTTAGTGGATAAAGCTCTCGGCTGCTGTTCACTCAGCGACGCGGAGTCCAGCGTTCGTATCCTGCTGAGGGAGAGTAAAATCTCCTATGACTCATTTAATACTCATTTGCTCTAACTGCCAAGAAAAAGTGGCATTTTTCTTTAATAACAGAGTTAGGGGCTGTGTAATCACCGAAAAATTGGGTATAAGATTTCTGAAGTAGTTATAGAACCCGAGCAAAGCTCGTACTTCATGGACATTCTAAGGAATTTTGAAACTCTTTAAAGCCTCTAGTTTAACTGGATCCGGAGATAAACCTTTCTCACTAATTTGGAAACCTAAGAAAGTGACACTACTCTTAAAGAAGGAACATTTCTCAAGCTTTACTTTAAGGTTGGCTATTTTTAAAGCATTAAAGACCTTAGAAAGGTGTGAATAGTGAGTAGGGATATCTTTACTGAAGATTAAAATGTCATATATGAACAAAAGACAAACTATGCCTAACAAGCTGGATAATGCCATTTCCATTTTGCGGCGAAAGACCGAAGGACTATTGCACGTTCCTTGTGGCATCCGTAAATATTCTTTGTGTCCTCTAGTAGTAGAGAAGGCAGTGAGGTGCCTAGAATCTTCAGAAACGCTAATATGTGAAAACCCACTAAGCAAATCCAAACAGCTGAATATGCGTGCGCTGCCTATTAGCGACAAGGATTCTGCTATGCTCGGCAATGGAAATCTGTCTGGGATGGTAAAGGAGTTAAGTTTCCTATAGTCAACCACTACTCTCATTTTTCCGCCTGTCTTTTTCGGTATAAGCAGAAGTGGGGACGAACTGGCAGAAACACTAGGTGTTATATAGCCTTTCTCTAGACTATCTTCAACCCATTCATCGATGATCTCCATGTATTTATGTGGAAGGCGATAGGGCCTAGTATACACATATGAGGGACTGCCTTCCATGAGTTTAATTGAAAATTTATTCAATTTACAAAGTCCAACAGGATCATCGGCAAGAGCTATTGAATCTCTATTCTTGACTAAAAAGGTCAACATCTCTTCTAATTGAGAGGGATTATTCAATACGTATTTATTTGAATCTTTACTAGACTCTGAAAGCAATATTTCACGGTAAACTTCTCTAATTTGAGAGTCAGAGAGTAATATTTCATGGTAAACTTCTCTAATTTGAGAGTCAGAGAGATTTTTGGAAGTAGTAACTGCATTTATAAAATCAGTCTCTGAAGAAGCTTCATTATTCTTGTAAAGTAATGGAGAAGCTGTTGTAAGATAAGTGTGATTATCAAATTTAATAGTATCAGCACTTAAATTAACTAATTCCAATAATATATTTTCGTCAGTACACTTAGACAACGTATTACCAAAAAAGAGTGTACCTGAATTTAAGAAATCATTTTTACTTTTAGTGATGAGAGCGATGTTCTCAGGAGGAGAAGCATGGATATCAGACTCAACTCCGACAGGAAGAATGTACCTAGAGTACGGCAAAATTCTAACAGCAGAAGAAGAGTACACTTTATATGATAAATCATCATCTATCTCAACATTTGGTACTTCTGAAAAGTCATTTGAGTACATTCCAGGAATTCTACATTGTAAATTTTCTTTAAAAAGAGGATTCGAACGTATTGATTCACTCTGAAGAGTATGTTGAGACATTGGTAGCTCAAAAGATGAATTTGAATGAGAATTGGTCAACTGAACAGAATCTGGACCTATGCCATTTTGTCTCGAATTGACTCTATTTGAGTCCTGGAATGATTCTATGGCCGTGAAACGTTCATAAAACGAATCAGGATGATAAAAAGGATCGGAGTTAGAATCTATACTAAAGATTTTTTTCTCACAATCGGCTTTATTAGTACCCAGGAACGGCACTGAGGGCATGTAATGTCCTAAAAATGGATTATTTTGAAAATTATGGGAAAAATGTCTATTCTGAACATTCAAATTATTTAAATTTTCCCGATAATTAACTCTATTTGTATCTAGAAGAGGTACATTAGACATGGAATGTCTATAAGAAGAGTTTTCGTGAGGAAAATTGAACTGATCAGAAACTGGACCTATGACGTTGTCATTAAAATAAACCCTATTTCTTCCAGGGGGATACACCGTTGGTATATTTGGTCCGTATGGTTGATCTTTAAGTTCATTTATAGAATATTCTGAAAAATTGGCTCCATTTGTACCCAGGAACGGTACTGTGGGTATGTAATATCCACTAGATGGGCTATTGTGATAAAAAGATTCATCATTTGTGAAATTCTCTTTAAATTGAGCTCTATTAGTGTCCAGGAACGGCACAGAAGACATATTACGTCCTGTGTTTGAGCTTGAAGTAGAAAATGAGGACTGTACATAATCTTCATTTATGAAATTTTCTCGAGGATTGACTCTGTTAGTACCCAGGAACGGCACAGAAGGCTTGTAAAGTCTTAAATGAGAGTCAGGATGAGAAAAATTTGACTGATCAAAATCTTCACTTATGACATGTTTAGAAAAACGGACTTTCTTCTCTCTATTATTTGAAGTCGAAGAAGGATAAGTGTTTTAAGATCGATCATAATGATTATTTTCATAATTTTGTACCTTTGGCATATTCTTTAAAATTAGCCAATATTGCCCTATGGGAATCAGTAGAAGGCATGTGAGGTACAACAGAAGCATTGGGAACCGAATAAGGATGCTGATCAAAATCTGTAGCTATATCAGTTTTCTGCAGTTTAGCCCTTTTTGTACTGGAGTGAGCTCCAGATGGGGTAGTATAACCAGAAAAACTATTTGAAGCACAATTAGAATCTTGATGAACCCTTTTCTCCATTGGGTGCTGTTGTTTCTTACAGTTGTCCAATAACTTTCTTTGTTCTAAAATAACTTCTTCTGAAGTTAAACCCGTTTTATTTAAACTTACCTGATCCATCTCATCGGAGAGAGGGCTATAGTTTTTTCAGCGAAAGACTCTTTTAGGTGTCGCGCCCGAATTATTATCGCAGTAACCGTTATATAACGAGTGAGAATTGCTTTAGCTCCCTCGGGAACTCGAACCTAAGACTTCGGCTCCAGGCGACCTCTCTCGTAGAGGAAAATTCCCTGTATTTTTATAATTACTTAAACTATTGTCTAAGACTTCAGCACGTGTATCTTGTAAAGATGCACTAGAAACTTCTGCAGAGGAAGATCCAAGGAGAAGATCCCCTCTGTGTGTAATATTAGGGTCGCCTCGTAGAGGTGCTCCTGAACTTCCAACAGCGTGAAGCCCTGAAAGGGTCCTTCTGTGAAAGGGTGTGTTGTGTCCTCGTAGAGGAGTACCAGAAGTTTCTGTATATTCAAACCTATCTAAAGGGGAAGGTCTTTGAAAAGAATATCCTTCATAAGTCCCAATAATCCTGTGATCAGGAGAATTAAATGCACCCAGAGGGGGGTTCCTTCAAAGAACTTCTATTTTCCTTAAATTTATGATTTTCCTTAATTCTAAACCCATTTTGATTATGCATATTTCCCAAATTTATACCATGTGAATTATATGTAGGATGTGTTTGATGTGGAAGGCATCCTTCAATGTAATAGGAGGTGTTCTGTTTATCCGATACTTTCGGACGAGAATTTATAGCACTAATGACTAACGGTATGTTACGCACTTTCCTTCCTGAGTCATTACATACATGCACCATTTCATGCATAGCATTTATTAAAATTGGTAACTATTTTATTACATCGGTCCCTAATAATACATCTTGTGAGAACGACGTAGTGTTATCTACAACATAAAAACGTGCAGGATAATAATTCCCATTTACTATTAAAAATAATTCAGTAAGACCATAAACTTTTAAAGATTGGCCCGAGATTGAATTTAATATTAAGTCCACAGGGTATAATTTTGGTCTATCTTCCTTATTAGAAAAAGCCATGCATAATTTTTTATAAAAAGAATTCTTTATTAAACTTTTGGAAGCGCCTGTATCGACCAAAGCCTTAGTAGAAGCGCTTATGTAAGCATTATTAGTAGTTAATAGTATGGGTAAGCTATAATACTATCCCTTTCTTCCTAGGGGAAGAGGTGGAAAGAATATTAGAAGGATTAGAGACAGAAAGATCTTCATCAAATAAAAGAGCTGATATTTTTGTAGGAAAATGAGTAGTAGAATTAATGAAATCTCTCTGACAGACTCCTGAAAGGTTATTTTCGTCGAATACCGGAGTCGAAGGATATTAAACTATTCTTGAAAAGGGGAGCCCTCTGAAGGAGGGGTCCTCATCCGAGCATCATATTGAGGATAATATGAACGATTGTAGTCTTCTGAATGGTAATTAGGAGAGGGGGAGTGACCATAGTCTTCAGGAGGAAGTCTATTTACATGCATATCACTTATAGCGCCTATATTTTGCCTGTTATAATTATTATAAGTGTTATAATGAGGATAATAAGGACGGTTGTTAGTAAAAGCAGTCTTATTTCTTTGAGGCATGCGTGAGTTATAGTAAGTAGAAGGAGAAGAGAAATAAGACTTAGGTGCATTAGGAGGAC
>JABUQX010073510.1:25000-55788 GCA_015478945.1 Trachelipus rathkii
AAGATAGTTTAACTTACTGAATATGTTTTTAAGTTATATGATTTCTGATTGTAAACTGAAGCTACAGTAATGAAAGGCCGCGGAGAATGGTGTTAAGACGGTATTAGTGGTTATTAGATGTGTAAAACCATAAATATATGAAAGGCTGAGGAGTTACGGTAGATGTTAGGAGAAAGAATCTCTATCCGGATATTTATGAGTCTAAAAAAGTTATTTGTTATCTTAACTCTCCTATTTGATATTTTATGTCGTGCATGATGTCAGTAATAAACTTGCAACAGTATTTGTTTCTATGTCCTTGGTATAAGACGAAATATCATCAATGTATCTTGAACCACCGTGACGACGGAATTGGGAAAACAAATATGATTGCTTTTGAATCATTCCATAAATATGTGTACTGAAGATTTTGAGTGGAGGATCCCATGCACAAACCTGATATCTTTTTATATAGTATTTACCTTGGAAGTTGAAATATGAAGATGCGGAGGAAGAAGGTTGATAGTGTTTAATGATGGTAAAATCTGTTTATTATTGTTGTTAGATTATGTGATATCGCTTAGGCCTGATGTTAAATTTAGTTACTTTGTAAACAAAGAAATTACATCAAATGGTGACTACTGTGAAATTTGAAAGGAATGTTGGAAGAGTTCGAATGAAAATGTTCTGCATTGTAGTGTAGTGCAGGAAAATTCCTTATAACGTTTAATTAAGGAAGAAACCATTTTGGAAAATAGATGAGTGTATTACAATTAATGTTTGGATGATTACTGTAAAGGATATATTCATTTGTGTTTTTTTTAAGCATAGAATCTGGAAAGTGTGGATAGATAAGCTTTATAATTTTGAACAAATCGTTCTTTTGGTGGGAGAATTTTTAGTATAAGAATTATTTAAAGATTTGTTTGCGATATTTGAGGGTTGAGTTAAATGCGATATAAGTTTAATATCCATTGAGAAAGTTATAGCTATTTTTTTAAGTAATCTTAGGGAATCTATAGAAACAATGTTATTCCTGTCTGGAGCGTAAAATTATTATACTATTTATTGTTAAGTTGGTTAAGAATAAAGAAACCTGTATGGAATCCCAGGTTTTGATTAAGTAATCTTTCCTGCATTAGATAGTATACCCGAACAAATATTTTATGTAGATTCTTTGATTCATTGTTTTTCCAGCTTGGAAGTTTTTAATTGTATCAGGGGACCAAGTGGTGGAGACAAAGAAGATTCGAAACAGAAGTAAATCCTTATTATTTATATTGAAAAAATTTTAATGATTTCTGGTTTCCGAATGTGTTATCCAAGGATTATTGAAAAGAATATTCTAATTAATTTATAATTTTATCCCTTTAAAGCACTCTTTCTGTTATATAATATGGTATGCGTATTCTAATAAATTGGTGAACATATTTTCACATGCAAAAAATGTCTTGAAAAAAATTTGATTATGTAGAGCCTGAAAAGTTAGGGTAAGTTCTTTGCTAAATTTGTTTTCATTTCTTGTTCTGACCTGACCTATATTCGATTAATTGAGTAAATTCGATAATTTCTGGGATCAGAATCATTTTTTTAGTATAAATGAAAAGGATTAAACTTTTTGTTGATAATGGCTAAACTTCTGGCAGTTTTTTTAGATATTTCAATGTTGCTTTTGGTAAGATTTAACTTCAATGAATCCAAGTACTATAAAATAGTTCCAAGATGTAATATGAGTTAAAAATGAATACCTCTGATAGTTTACGTGTCATTAATTGCATTAGAATGACGAAACTACTAGCTCCAGTAGTATAAGTTATAGTAATATTTGCTTCCCAAGAGTAATTATATATATATATATAATATAATATATAAATATTATATAATATATATATATAATTAATATAATATATATATATATATATATAATATATATTATAATATTAAGAAAACTAATTATGATGATATAGTAATTATTAAAAAGAGATTCAAAAAAATTACATTACAAATAAAAGAATTGATAGCTGTTATTTCACCCCGAGCTTCTGCTCGTGGCAAGCACCTCTTCGTACCGAATAGATAAAAAGAGTTTAAATAAAATTTAACATATTAATTTATTGTTTGGTCTTTTCTTGCTTGTAAGTAGCGCAGACTCTTTTTGGATAATTTACTGAGAGTAGCTAGTTCTTTAAGTATGAGTTGTTACTACCATCTGTTAGTACCTCTTTTGGGATAAAATTTATTGCATTTTTAATAATGAAGATTCTTTATTTTCAATTCTGTGTTTTGACCGAATAATAAAACAACGTAACGTAATGGATATGATTTTGTTTTGCGAGTTTCACTACTGTCGGAAAAGATTGTATCGTAATTACTGTCATATCTTATGTGATTTATTCTTATTGCAAAATTATTTTTTCCATAATTTTGGCCAGATGTTGCATTGATGTGAGATGCCCTGAGCTTTAGTTCTTGTTTATTGTTGCTTGGTTTTTGGTAGTTTAGGATATATTAGTTGGATTTAAACTGTTAGATATTATGGTGAATTGATTTTCTTATGATTATTTTTTGTAAGTTGGATGGGTAAAATGTTGAATAAAGAGTATTTTAGTATGCACGATACTTTTGTTTGCGCTTTACAAGAGAGTAGTTAATGATATATTTGTTGATAGTGTAACTTAAAGACTATGTTTTAATGTTATTTTTCTATTGCCAAAAACTGAGGCTACATATTTAAAGGCACGGAGAAAGAGTGGTAAGACGGCTATTTTGTGAATTATCAGTGTGTAAAACAATGAATAATCTGAATGTTTGATGTAGGTTGCGTAATGTGGAGGGAGCTAATCTTCTAGTCCAGATATTTAAGATCTAAAAAAAATATTATGTATAAGCTTTTCATATGAATTTTATATCTGCATGAATTTAAAATCCAACTCAATTCTTTATATTGTCTAGTCCTTGGTTTAAAAGCAAAATTTTCTAAACTATCTGAATGCTATGACGAAATGTTGGAAAATATGATATGCTTCTAGCAAGTTTCAAAATAGTCACTGAAGACTGGAGAGAGGGGACTTCCATGCACCAAACCTTATATCGTTATAATATGTTATTCTTGAAAGTGAAATAGATAATCTTAGGTAAGATTATTAGGTTTAATAGAAAAGTTGCTGTAATGAATATGTTTATGACTTAAGTCATGGTTTCTCAAACTGTGTGACGCGTCACCTTTGGGACGACACTTCCCTCAGGTGACGCGAAAATTTGAACCATGTTCATCATTTATTTCAGTTCAGCTTTTCATTAAAATATTTAATCGATTTTGAATTTTTCAACTTTGTTGCATGATATAGTTATTTTTAATTATTTATTTTAACAGAAAACCGTGTTATAGAAAACGATATATGTGTAAAATTAAAAATGCAAACGAATTCGAACGTTTTACGTTATCGAACGTCTGATTTACAAAAAACTTTTTGTTCAACGTGTTTTAGTAGTAAAATCGATTTGAGATGAATTCCGATTACGGGAATTGCAGCACTATTTGAAGCAAAGCACCTGAGCACTGTGACCCGTGGATTGTTCAAACCGGAAGCACTCCGCATCTCCAAGTTTCTGAGTCCACAATAACCACGGTTTCGAATATTAGGTGAAGTTAGTAATTTATAAAAAACTCGGCCTTATAGCCCCAAGGTTTTTTAAAAAATTATAGGATGAGATGGTTGAGCATTCTTTTTATTTGTACTTCAACACCTCGCGATGGCTCTCTCGTGTGGTAATTATTAGATCGAACTATGAACTCTCTGAATCCTCTCCCTGCCAGGAAAGTACATGACATTTGGAAAGGAGCTCTCAAATTTCGACTTTCATGAAAAAAGAACTAAAATTATTGGAAAAAAAAAAAAAAAGATGGAGGCAAAGAATGTTTCCCAATTGCAACACTTTTTTGACCTCAGATGGGATTGATTTCTCTCGTGATATGAAATCCATTTTTGAAAAGACAAACTTATCAAAGCTTATTCCGGTTGAGAAATTTTAAAAACGATCATATGATAAATTTCATGAAATTCGGATATCCATTATTGTGCTGCACATCTGACTTACCAACAGAAAAGAGAACTAATGTCATCGCGACAAGTCGTTGAAAATAAAAAGTTAGCTCATGATATTAACAAATTTTGGAATGTACGGTAAAAAAAATGAATATCCACTTCTGAGATTCAAACTCAAAAAATTTTAATTCCATTTGCGACTTCTTATTTATGCGAAGCTGGATTTTCGGCTGTCGCTGTAATAAAACAAAATCGATCATAAAGTCAAAGTAGAAACACGAAATCAGGTGGCCGTATCCAATCTGATTCAAAAATTTACTAAAAGTGTGGCGATCAACTGTATCAGCCATCCTACTAATGACAAATTATAATTAATTAATTTACACCTTATATATATAAATATATTTATAAATATATTATAATATATATAAATATATATATATATATATAATATATATATATAAAAATATATAATATAATAATAATATAATATATATATATATAAATATATATATATATATATATATATATATATATTTCAGATATATATATATAATATAATTAAATATAATATATTATAAATAATATATATAATACTATACTAGAAATATATATTTAGAGCAAATCCTGGAATCTTTGGCATTCTGAATCAGCAATATATTTAATTTAATGATTAATAAGACCCTATTATAAATTGTTAAACGTTCTTTTAGAATCTAACATTGGTGACTTTTGCAAACCTTAATTAGTCAAGACCGCCGAATCGAAAAAGTTTGAGAACCACTGACTTAAGTGATGATCGAGTAGGTTAAAGGTAAAATTTATGGGTACTTTGGTAAATAGAGAAATTACAACAAAAAATGACTACGGTTGAAATTTGAAAAGTTTGTTCTGAATGAGATTTAATAAAATGTCTGAATTTTTTATGTGATGAAGAAATTTTTCCAACGACATTAAAAAGATGAAAGCCATTTGGAAAGTATGGTTGGTAAATTATATGTAAAGATTGGACGTAAAGGATGTCAAGGTCTTTTTGGTTGGGGAGAATTTTTAGTAAAAAATTGTTGAAAGATTGTTGGGATATTTTGAGGGGGTTGGAGTTAATGGGGGTATCAGTGGTAGTATCATTGAGTAAGTTATAGGATTTGTTAAGGTAATCTATAGTATTCATTAATACTATGTTATTGTCTTTATCGGAGCGTGAAATTGTTATATTCTTGTTTTGTTTAAGTTTGGTTTAAGCAATGAAGAACCTTGATGGGAATCCGGTTGGTTTAAGTAACCTTTCTGCAGTTTGAGTAGTATACTGAAGAAATTACCTTGTTGATTTCTTGATGTTGGTTATGTTTTTTCCATTCTTGGAAGGTTTTTGTTAATTGTATCCAGGGATCCAAGTTGTGTAGTGAGAAGCTAAGTCCGAAACCGAGTTATGATTTTTCCATGGAGTCTAGGTTATAGTTTGACAAATTTTTAATGATTTATAGGTCCAAATTTTTATTCCAAGAATTATTACTAAAAAGAAGATCTAATTAAGTTTTTAGGTAGTTATCCCATAATAGCACTTTTCTGTTTTTAATATGGTATGAACATTTATGTCAACGCAGAGTTCCTAACATTGAAATGATAGAAGATGAAAATGTTATGAAAGCATATAGAGTACATGCATCAAAATACAGATGATATTAATCAATTATGTAAATAAATATATGTAACCGATTTTCTAGGATCACGGGTTATTAAGGAATAGGGACAAAACTAATTTATTACCAACATGTCTTTGCGTAGGGTTAAAGAAAATTTTCACAGGTTACTGATTAGTGTTTGAATAGGTCAATTTCAAATGTAGCATACCCTAATAGAATGAATGCTAAAGTCTAATTATGACCGATTAGTGTTTTTCTGATATATAGTTAAAGAATGATTCATCATTGACATAGAAGACATTTTCTTTAAAAAAAAAAAAAAAAAAAAAAAATTCTTTTTATGAGAAAATTTCTGTTAAATTATACTCGATGTGAGGGATTACTGAAGCAATAGTGGAATTTATTCTAGGGACGAAGAAGATGTTTCAATATTTTAAGTAAATGGAGGATAGGTGTTATTTTGTGTAACAACTACTTAGAATGTTGTTCCTGAAAATTTCTAAAGGCTCTTGTAGAATGTGTAGATCTATGATTGAATAAAGATATTAAAAACATGGATCCTATCTATATTTAAGGTTCATTTTATTGTGATCGAAATATATGAATATTTGTTTACTATGCTATTGAAAGTAGTGAGAACATTTTGAGGTCATAGCATGCATACTCCAATTTCTGTTATCTCTCTGCCAAACTAAACAATGCTGCTATTGTTATAAACAAAGCTTTGCTTGCAGGTAGTTCATTAGTGCTATTTTTCATTTTCTGTAACTACTACAACTTTCATGTCATGGGATTGAGATAATTGACACTGCGAGCGGTCTGGATTTGTTTTTCCTATTTTGAATATGTATGTTATAAATTAATACTATACTACATAATTAAATCATTATAATATATATTATATAATAATATATAATATATAGTATAAAAATAATATAAATACTACTTATATTATATATATATATATAATTAATATAATAAATTATATATGATATATATTAATATAAACTATAATAAATATATATTATATATATATATTATATATTATAACTATATAATATTATATATATAATATATATATATATACATGAATATCCTCATCAAATTACAATGAAAATTTCTATTAAAGGAAAGGGCGTGTATTTTTGTTTAAATATATGCATGAGTATATAGGATAATAGCCTGTAATTAAATCACGTAAAATAAACTTTAAAATAAAATAAAAAAAAGGTATATAATTTCCTTTCAGTAGCCTGAAGCAGTGAAGCAATGACTCCTAAAAGACGTGTCATTTTTAAAGTCATTTTTTCTCGTCGCATCATCACAGTTTTTCCTTTTAAGGGTCAAGTGTATTGATTCTCTTTTTCTCTTTCTGTAATTTATCTATTACTCACAATTATTCATTTTCTCAAATTGTATAATTTATTCATTACTCACAGTTATTCATTTTTCTCAAGTTGTTCGACTTTGTATTGTTGTTTAAATACAGCAAATTAATCATTGTAAATTTAATAAAAATGAAGGAAAAAATATGTAAAATAAATAATGATAAAGTTAAATGAAATATGATAAAAAAATATCAATAAAAACGGTAAAAATATTACGGAACATCAATGCTGCTACCGGTGGGCAATCGGAAGAGCGAAAGAGTACCAAGGCATGGGATTAGGGTTCGATCTCTAGTTCGAATCCTACGGAGTGTTTGCATTGAGCGGTTCCCTTCCTAGAATAGCGCAAAGCCAGTGAGTAGTGAACGAAAAAATATATGGGTGGGGGGGGGGGGGGGAAACTTGCCACAAACTACTAACTTTTGTTGTGTGTGAACCTTGTTGGACTTTCGAAAATGGTTTAAGAATCAATTTGTATAAATATATATATATATATAATATATTATATATTATATAATATATATATATTATTTTATTATATATATATATATTTATATATATATAGATATATATATATATAATATATATATTTTATAATTTATTATATTATTATTATATATATATATATATATATATATTATTTATATTATATATATATTATATATCTATATATATATAATATATTATATATATTATATATATTATATATAATAGTTGGTGGCGCAGTGGGTGAGTGGTGCGTTTGCACGCTTAGGGTCGTGAGTTTGAGTCCTCGTCAAACGGGATTTGTAATTTCGACTAGTCAGCGGACACAAAAAATTGCTGTTTGTAGGAGATTTTTTGTAATTCATTACAGTTTACGGCATAGCGTATTAATACACTAATCTCAATAACCTCACTCATCATTACAAAATGAAAACAACGTACAAATTTATACCATTACAGACATATTCCTATCCGCTAGCAGTAGTCTGTGAGTCCAGAGCTAGCATGCCACTGATGGTGGAATTTGGCTTGGTCGACTGGAGGTTGGGGTTCTATCACCCTGATAACTGTGCACCTTTACATTGTAAGCAACAGTGGTAGGAAAAAATAAAATAAAATAACAGTGTCGTGGTAAAATAAATAAAATAAATATATATATATTATATATATATATATATATATATTATATATATATATTATAATAATATTATATATATTATATATAATATATATATATACTATATTATAATATATATATAAAGTTTTTTACTATTTCTAGATGGAAAACGTGTGACGCCTCTCCAATTCTGTTTCTTTTTCATGGCACAACAAGCTTTGTCACATATGGTTGCTAGGAAATAATGGACAGAATTTTAAGTAATAATATATCGAAGCTGAAATTCAGAGTACGACAAAAAAATGCGAAAATTGGGATCAAATTTTGCCAACGTCTGCTTTATAAATGGTTCTCTTCAGTAAATTTGGCAAAGAATTTGAAGTCATGGTAGTTAAAAGCAAGATTGACATTGGATGGAAGGGATCAACGATCAACAGCAGTTTATTTTTGACGAGAAGAAAAGAATACTATTGAGGAATAGATAGAGGGTAGGCATTAACAGGAGCTTCTTTTTGTTAGAAGAGCATTAACCATTGTGGCGGTTCATCCCTGTGCAAAGTCACACATACCTCAAAAACCTTGCATTCATCCTGTTATAGCTTTTTTCGCTTATGTCGACATATTCTCTCCTAGAAACTTCATTTACTGATAATTCAGTTTTTTCTTCGGTGATCACAGAGTCGGATTTCAAGAGCCCACTCACACTATACATACGCTTAATCAACAGACTATCTTTAGTTTTCATATGAAAACAATCAACGTACTCTCGCTTATTCTATCATTTACGCTTTTTCAACAATAAACTGATTAAATAATTCTTCCTCTTTATAATCCTTCAAACACTAAACGCCTTAAGCTTGTATTTGAATTTTGTTTTAGTTCTATACCTTTCTTCAACCATAGTTTCATATATCATTAGACAGGTACACATACCTTGCAACTCTAAGGACTAAAGACTTATTAGTATCTTTTTAACATCATATAGAATTTCTTGCAACATGCCTATTTCACAACTTTCCTAACTAAACTTCCATCATCCGTTCTTTTCATCCAAATTATCCTAAAATTTCAACTCGGAACTTGTTCCGTTGCTTATCATATAGCAATGATTCAACACAACGAACTCCTTCCTCATGCATATTATTAACACGTATTCAATACAAACAAATTCATCCGGATGACAATTAAATATTTTTTGCCACCGTATCGAAACCTTTACATATTTTTTACTTTCTTGGACCCCATTAATTTTTTTTTTTGCATTTCATATACAAATTACATAACAAGCATAACACATCCCTGCGTACTACCGCTAATTAATATTAACAATGATTTCAACTTGATTTATTCTTACACAGCCTTCACTATCATACGTACTTTTGATTCATTCAGAAGCTAAGCACCAACACCATATATCACTGTCACATGAGATTCCTATTAATTTGTCATAGCCTGTTGCAAGTCATAAAACCTTCTAATTCTTTTTCTTTCTCTCTATGTTTTCAATCATTTTTGTTTAATGTAATACTTGATCACACTTTTCTACCAATTCTAATGCACCTTTGTACTTCACAATAGCCTTCAGTCACGTATGTACTCTTTAAACAAAATAAGTAGACATATATCTTCCTACACATCATAACTAATTCCGATATAGTTACTACGTTTCCTTTTCCCCCTTACCTTATATAAGGGTCATAACCGGTTATCTTCAATCCCTCGGATCCAAGTACCCTCCCTCCATAAACGCCTTGTTGCATAACTTCTGTCCTAATTTCCGTGAAGACGTTTAATTCGATAGCTCTTTATTGCAATCTCGAAAGAGTGCAATTATTTCACAGACTTAGGACTCCCAAAACTCACGTACTAACCCTTCTTTTACTTCCTTGCAATTAAAGGGGATGGAGGAGAGTTTTGGCCAATTTTTATTGTAAGATTCGTATCGTGATGAAGATCATCGGTAAATATAGATATATATGTGTAGGGAGAGACGCTAGTAACACTGACGGAGGCTGAGCGATTAGAGAGAGAGAACATCAAAACCCTCTTCACTCTGTTAGAAAGAGAAGAGGTCACAAAGATTCCTGAAGGGTATCAAGAAAGCCACAATTTGTCCTACGAAATGGCATGCAACATCTCGTAGACCTGCCGTGTTGCAGAGTCCCTTATCACAGATATAAGGAAGGCGGAGAGGCCATGCACAGATTGAAAAATGAAGTGGGGAAGGAAGCGTGAAATAAGAAGGTTAATATTGGAGATGTTCAAACAAACAACAAAATTGTTAGTACCTAAATAGTCTACGGTGTTGATAGTGAGAGGGCGTGAGTGATTTACGTTAAAAGGTGGGTTTTTTAGATCCGACTCCTTGTTGCCATTGCATAGAGTTGATCGGATCCCAATTGCACAACTTGCACTCTCGCACTCTTAAAAATAACATAACCTAGACGCTCGGGAGAGCACAGTATATCTGATATATACGTTGGGGGGGACTATACATGTAATCAGAATGATGTCAGACGCACTAAATGCATTCATCTATTTACGAAAAATATATACACTTCACTCCGCGGAAAGTAGCTATTGTACGGTTCTTCTAAAACGAGAATCCACATCGGGTGGATCACTTCAAGTAGAGTGATTCTCATAGCGATGAAAAAAAGAAGAAGTAACACTTACCCTTGAAGGTTCCATCAACTCTAAGTCTTATGAACAAACCTTCTTGTGATCTACCTGTCAGCTTTCCACTTCTCTCCCCCTCTCCAGGCGAGGAGAACGAGAGCTCCGCGATGAGTGTGAATTTAAACGAGAAAAGACGCGAATTTAAACGCTATTTTTCATGCATGATCAAGATCGAAATCTACAGTTTGATCTACACTTACATTAACCTTAAACTAGATATATACAATTTAAGACAAACATATTAACACAACTTTACAATGATCGCCTCCAAATTGGACTAACGATATCCGTAGATTGAATGCTATTTTTAGGACAAAATACAAAATATTGCGAAGTTACGCGTATCTATGCGAGAGTTATTGGAGATCGAATTAGACATTAGTGGGGCTATATTCACTTGATTGTACAACAAATAATATCACGGAGTCGACCGTTTGACTAGATGTTTTAGATTTAAAAACAAACACAAACGACGTGATTATATGAACAAATTCAGCACTTAAAAAATTTCACATCCTCCCCGTAGAAGAAAAAATCCGAACTAAAAGTTAAAAACAAGTCACATTCTTACCCTGTGGCGAAACCCCTCCCCGAAGGCGGGTCCCGATAGCCTCTGGGTATTATGGCTGGATCTGGCCTTCTATGCTGGGGCGTATCCTGTTGTCATATACCCAATGGGCATCTCGTTCCCTTTTAACGAAGCCAATTGTTTTCTCCAAAATCCATGGGAAGATCCGTCCCCTTTTGCGGCAGTCTACATCTCTTGAAATCCGTTATCCCATTTTGGTTTTTCCGGGACATGCAAATACTGTTAACTGAATCTGGTTCAAACCGCGACATCCTCTTTCTTCAAGATAGTTTGGGAAAATTCTCTCGTTACTTGACAGAGTGATTCGTAATAGTGAAGATAGATACTATACTATATATATATATAATATTGTATAAATATAATATTAATATATATTATATATAGATACATATATTATTAGTATATACTAATATAGTATATATTAGAGAGAAGAGAGAAGAAGGTACTGAAGTCGCTGCTATATAATATTTATATATATATATAATATATATATATATATAAAAATATATATATAATATATATATATAAAATATATATAATATCTATATATATATATATATAACTAATATTATATATATATATTATATTATATATATATATTATTATAGCGCGGCGGGGACCAGCCGCCTTTAGAGTGCGTGATTCAGATCACTTCTACAATAAAAAATAAAAATAAATAAAAATTTCGCTCATTTAATAGCCACGCGTAGTACTACAAGTTTTATTTAGACTATATAAAAACTTTTAATATTATTTTTAAAACAGATCATTAACCTAGGTTCAAAATGCTCTTCAATAGAATTCGAATTTTGACTATTTCAGGGTATTTACACTTTGTTATTAAAATGAAAAATGTAATGGATTTAATTATTTTTCAGTGATTACACTCGAGTATGTGTAGCTTAGTAAACTGCAAAGTAAATTTTTATCCAAACAGTATGTGGCGAAATCACGGGGCCTAACTTGTCGTCCATCACCCCGCCGTAAAAGAATTGAGAAGGGCGTGATCGGACTCCCATTGTTTTCTATTTACGTATTATTATTGACATTTTATGTATAAAATTTTACAGCCATTAGAATTACTAAATTATGTAACGATTGAGTTAAAAAATGCTATTTTTGTAATATGTAACGAATTATATAAAGTGTCAATTTAGAGAGGGGTGAATCAGACCACCTTATTTTATCTTAATTTTAGTATCATTATTGAATTTGTGTACTGTTACCGAATTAATATATAAATAATTCATATATTAATAAAATAAAATATAAAAGTAAAATTTATACGTAAAAGAGGAATTAAAACAGTTGGTCCGATTCACCCCTCAATGGGGGTCCGATTCACCTCCCCTCCAAGTCAGGTAATGAGCTTTATTAAAAAACTTTAATAAAACTTTTATTATTATAATTACATTTTATTTTTTTGTGTGCTTCTGCCTACTATATGCCTTTGAATTTCAGAAGAAAAAAAAAATTCCAAAAAGTGCATTAGGGAAAGTCGGGGAACGAAGTCTATACCTAAAGTGTCTACATCACCCCACACCTATATATTAATAATATAGATATTATATACTATTATTAATATAATATATATATATATATATATATATATTATATAATATATATATATAAATTATAATTATACCGTATATATTATATATATAATATATATATATATATATTATATAATCTATATATTATAATATACTATACTATATAATATATTAATAATATATTATATATATATTAATCTATATATATACGTAAGAAGGTAATCAGGTCCCATTGTGGGCATTCGTCCACGTTGGCAATCAGAGTTAAGTCCAGTGCTCAAAATACCTATACGATGTAAAAAGTTATATCTTAAAGATTCAAAAATGTATTTTATGTTCTCGTCTTAGGTATTAATTTTTATGAAACCTTTATTTAAGTCCCATTAATTTTGTGATTTTTCTTATTTTTTAGCACTATAAATCGGGTAAATTTTAGGCTTATTGCTAAAAATCATACAGTCAAAATTTTGGCAGCTCACCACTATGGGTACCAAGATATAGTACTTAAAATAGTTCATAACCTTAATGCAACCGTTTGGAGTCATTCATGCAAGAGATAAACTATGTTTTATTATAAAAATTGAACATGGGGCATTCGTCCAGGTAAAAATTAGAGGAGCACATTCCATTTTCACCCTTCAATTTAAACTCATAAACATTTCTTGTCCTATTCAAATATGTTTATGAACAGAAATATAATGTTAAATAATTTTACACTTTTACAGCAAGATAGGAGAGTAAGTTTTTCAAACCAGGGCATGAATTAACCTATACAATTTTTTCAGCAAGATGGTCACAATTACGCAAAAGTAACACGGCAGGATACTCTGATGATAAGTTGCCCAGACCCTAATGCGTTTTCGTTCTTGCAATTGGTTCTTACAAACGTTAATATGCCGTAAAACGCCTGCCATTCATTTTGTCAAAGCGTTGGCGTCTTTTGCAAAACAGCGCAAAATCGTAAAGAAACGCTCACCAAACGTAAAAATTTCCTAGATTCGTGTAATATTAAAATAAAAAAAGAATTGCATCCTGTACAAAACTAATAACATTAAAATTCGTTTAAAAAAAGTTCGTTTTTGTCAAACAGCGCAAATCGTAAAAAAAACGCTCACCAACTAAAGAATTTTCTAATTCTGTGTAATATAGAATACAAAAGAATTAGGAAATTCCTTACGCTGTTGAGCATTTGTTAGCGATTTTCGTTTGACATAAACGAAACCAAACTAACATTTTTATTATTTTCAAACCCAATTCTTAAAATAATATTGTTAATACCATTATGTTTAAAATAGACCTAAAACGCTTGAGCTGCGTTCATTTTGTCAAACACGTGCGTCATTTTTGTCAAACATCGCAAAATCGAAAAAAACGCTCACCAAACGAAAGAATTTCTTATTCTGTATAATACAGAATAAAACTGATGAATAGCAACCTTACAGAATAAGGAAATTCCTTACGTTTAGGGAGCATTTTCCTAAATTTTGCGTTGAAAAAAACGAACGCAAAACCTCGACATTTATCTCGACTGCTCGTTTTCGAACCCAGATTCTCTAAAGTAAAAATATTGTAATACCATTATGGTTAAAAATGAAAACTGGGTTATCATAGTTTAAATAAACCCTAATGAGATTCTTAGAGTAAATTGAAGTGGACGAATTGCCCCGCCCCCCCAAATCGTGGGGGCAATCGGTCCACGTTACTTTACGCTTCTAACATTACGTATACTTATATTATACAAATACATAATTTTATTCCTAAAGGATAGCATTAAAAAATATTAAAATAAAAATTTTGAAAAAAAATAAAAATGAAGTCTCCATACAACCTTAGCCATTTGAGTACCCTGATTTTGACCGAATACCCGTCTTACGATTTATATATATATATATTATATAATAATATATAATATATATAATATATATATATTATATAATATATATATATATATATAATATATACTATATATATAATATACGATACTGATATATATGTGAATGTGTGTCGGTTAGATGGTGAAAGAAAGATACAAATAAATTTTATGGGCTGAATGACAATAATTAAAAACACATATAGATAGACCTTAACTTACGGAAAATTAAGAATGTGCTAATGGATGAGAAAACCCACTCCAGAGGTCAATAACTCAGCTCCCTTAGCGATTCTCCCCGGGCTTTAACAATTCTCCTCAGCAAACAGAAGAAGGAATAATAATGAATTTTAAGGCAAAGCCGTGCAGATAGCAAATACAAGAGGAAGCCATGCAAATAAAAATATAACAAGGGATAAGAATATGCAATTTGTAAGAATTAAATAATGCAATAAAATCAATGTGAAGCAAAGCAATTACCTTAAAAAAAACCTTTTGCTTCCTTTATGACAAATTAAACATTATGAGGTTAAGAATTATAGAATTATAAGAAATGTAACATGGAAGGTTTAAGGAAAACTGATTGCTTTTTATTTATTTCTTTATAAAACAAAATTTCTTATATACACACTATTAATCCTAGATAATCTTTATTTTTATTTGTTAATAAGATTTTAGGTGGCTTTTATTTTTTTATTTGTTAATAAGATTTTAGGTGGCTTTTATTTTTATTTGTTAATAAGATTTTAGGTGGCTTTTATTTTTTATTTGTTAATAAGATTTTAGGTGACTTTTATTTTTATTTGTTAATAAGATTTTAAGATTTTAGGTAGCTCAAGGCCGGTTAACGTTTGCTCAGTTTATAACTAGTTAAAGGTTTCTTTTTATAAAATTTATGTTTAGAATTTTCCCTTTTTAAATATAGTTAATAGTCCTCACAAACACTCTTGCTGTTTCTCTCTCAAGCATTGCGCAATTATACTGTATACTGATTAGTCTTTCAACTTTAAAAACTAGGTTCATTAATATATTTAGAGATAGTTTTTATATAAATTTTCTTAGAAAACGTGACAATTTATAATTCAAATGCTTTTGTTTGTGATTCTTTTTGTAAGGCTCTTCTGCCCAGTCATATAAAAATGGAGATAATTTCAGTGGGCCTGATTCAAAAGAATGGAGATAGTAACAATGAGCTCCCTAGCCCGATCTATAAAATGGTGACAGTGACAATGGGCTCCCTAGCCCGATTTATAAAAATGGAGTGGAGATAATTTCAGTGGGCTCCCTAGCCCGATCTATAAAATGGTGACAGTGACAATGAGCTCCCGAGCCCGATCCTAAAATGAAAGAAAAGTATTTGTAAAAGAGTGTAAAGTGTGTCTTTTTGTAATGCATAAAAGTATTCTTTTTCTTTCATATTATTATCACTTATCTATTTAACAACAGCAGTTATTAATAATTCTTTACATACCTTCAGAACTTGCTGGAGGAAACTTAAATAGAATATAGACTGGAATATCCTTCAAAGAGGGAACTTAAACAAAAAGAAAGTCCTATTATTCTGACGATGTGATTATTGTACCCTAAAATATCCCTTTGAATACGCTTATTTCTAATCGATCTATATAAATCTATATAAATATAAATAGTAAGGAAAAGAAATAATAGAGAACAATGGTTATCAGATTTGAGTGGATGTAAACAAACTCTAAACATTCTTCATACATCAGCATAAACATAGATTATACTTAAAATTCAGCATTTGAAACTTTAAATATAAAAACTGAAGATTTTAACTTAATAGATTAATATCATGCTTAGATTGAGAGATCCATTGACTGTAAAAAATAGAGATTCAATTTGGTTATATATAATAATATGGTAAATACTTTAGACAGCGTCCCACATATTTTGAGACGAAAAATTCTAAGTTCAAAAAAAAAAATTTCTGAAACAAATAAAATTTAAGTTAATTACGTTTTTTAAGAAAATGTTTAAGCAACTTCTGCAATAATGTCCAGAAGCTTGCCCGACTAAAGAATGTTTCTTTAAAAAAAACTTAATAAACTTTTCTGAACTTAGAAATTTTTTTTAACTTGGAAATTCCAGTCTCAAAATGTTCACTGCTTCAACTGTCTACAGTATACCTATATATTATATATATATAATATAAATATATATTTATAATAATATATATATATATAGACTATATATATAAATAAATTAAAATATATATATATATATATATATAATATACTTATATATAAATATAATTAATATCTATAAATACTATATATATTATAACTATATAATATATATAATTATATATATATATATATATATAATTAGGCAGATAGTGTTAGGATATGTTCGAATTTTTTCCAAATTACAAAAATAAATTTGAAAATTGTTTATAAAATTGAATTTGAAACATTCTTGAAATCAAACAACTTCCGTGAAAAACATTTGTTCAATTTTGAAAACTACAAATTTTTGAAAAAAAATATCAGTTTTTTCCTTCATAAAAGAAAACCATTCGTCCTAGAAACCTTTTATTATTTTATCATAGGAAATATGTTGTCTGAAAGTTTCACACTCACCTTTTACTTCTGCAGCATCAATGAGCGTTGAAACAGAAGGACAAGATATGTTAATGTGCCAGTAAAAAAATCTTCTCCTTCTGCCTTGAATTTCATCCTTCATTTCAGTAGAAACAACTTGAGGGTGAAAATTTCAAGCACAAACATTTCCTATTATAAAGGACAAATCTATTGGTTGGTAACGTTTAGAGTTGCGCATTGCGGGACTCTTCTCGGAGCCGCAAGCGACAAATGAATTTTTCATTTTATGAAGAAAAGAACTGATTTTTTATGGTGAAGCTTCTTATAAATGAAAAATTTTTAATTGTCCACATGTCTCATCAAATACTGTAGTAATTTACCATCTAATTTCAGTTTATCAGTTTTTTATAATATCGCCACTGAAAGTTGCATATCGAAAGCGCACTTACAATACAGAAAGATCTTATTTTTGGGAAACTAAGATACCAATCAGACACTTTGAAGATTGTGCAATAAAATAAATTGTAGTAAGTGAAAAAATGTAAAAAACAAATAATAAAAAATACCAAATCTGCAAGCACACTCAAAATCCAAAAATAGAAAGTCTTCAAAGCAACTTTGATGACCCTATTTATGTGCTCATTAGATTACACTGGAAACACGACGAAGAAGCACGAGAAGTTTTTGTATCAAGAAGAAAAAGGATGCCTGTCGCCATGAGGCATTGACATGAAAATTTGTAAAAGCAGAACAAGAAGAGAAAAGATACTAGAAGCTGAGATGGCAAGATTGGCAAAATTAAGAGCAAATGTAGGTGAGTTTCAGAGTTCTCCCTCAATTTTTCTTTTTATCATGTTAATTAGTACTATATTGGTACATAGTTTGACATTAACTAAAACTTTTACTTATTTATTATTTTTTCTATTCAGATTAGTTGACTTGATGCCATTATCTGTGAGTGCTTAATGGTTTATTTTATTTTATTTGTTTTATTTAGAAAGATTTGAGGATGAAGATGTAGAACTGGAATCTTCACTAAGTAGAGGAAAGGAGCCAATGCAAGAAGATCTAGAAATGAAGGATAATTTTTCAGACACAGAGGAAGTAGGGCCAGAAATAAAGAAGTACTCTCAATTATATTAACATCGAAAAAAAACACAGATAGCAGGACGTTGTACCTTTTTGTTTATATGAGTTGTCAAAAACTAAAAATCATCAGTGTAAATAATAATAAAAGATAAAAAGTACATCTGGAGTTATTAACCTCATGTCCGTTTTGAAAAACCATTCCTTGTTTTCTTTTTTAAAAACAGGATTTGGTTACAAGGACTGAAATAACTTCAGAAGAAGGAATCTCTGTTCAGACAAGTGTGGGATTGTTTTTTTTTATATATACAGATAAACACCACCGCCGCTCATGGGCAGAGCCCTAATCTAGGAGGGGGTGTACTCATTTAACATCCAAGCAAGACGAAGCCAAGTCCAAGGAGAGAATAGCTTACATTCTCCCACCTGACCAGTTGCGAACCTGGGACCCTCGCTTTTTTTTGGCGAGTGCTCTACCACTGAGATTCTGGTCGCTTTTGTATAAATAGCACAGACGCAAGCTTTGAAGTGGGGAGATTAAATTCAGCAGGAAACAGAAGATGGAAGAAATTGCTCCACAAGATTTCTAATGAAGAAGCACCCACACGAAACAAAGTCTGGAGTTACTAATATCAACACAAAACTCATGTGCCGACACAGCACCCCTTGTGCTTTGTGGGTGTCGTAAAGGTGGTGGTACGCGAGTGGAAAGTTCCCTCGAGCACTTGCCACTACGATACTTATAGAAAAGAGATAAAGCACCAACATCGCGCCGCAAATATAGAGGTCAAAACTAGAAAAGTACAGGACAGTGTAGAAGAATTTTGCCTTGATCTTTGACTCAATCCTATCAAAAGCCGGGTGAACCAGAGCCCCCCAGATTAGAGAGCAGTACTCCATACAAGGTGAATGAGATCTTTGTAGTGAGCAACTGTGGAGGGAAAAAAAAGTCTTGCAGGTAAACAGACTCCCAGTTTCTTTAGGCTGCCCACAACCGTTGTGATGTGAGTTTCCAAGACATTTTTTGCTTATGTCAGACCAAGAATGTTTATGTGTCAACAGAAACGAGAGAAACCCGCGAAAGAGAAAGAAAGTTAAGGGTTGTCTTAGAGAGGGGAGATTGAGAAGTTGGTTTTTTAAAGAATTAATTCACAAGGTTGAGACGACCCCAACCGGAAATTCTATCTAGCATAGGCAAGGATAGAATCAGAAAGGATTAAGACGAAGGCAATTCTAGAAGTAAAAGAGGAGCAAAATTGGAAATAAGTATGGAAGAAGAAGGGCAGTCATCGCATATGAGGGATAGAGTTAGATGTTGCAGGTGAGAAGATCATTTAAGCAGGATTAAAGTAGGACAAGACAGAACCCTGAGGAACACCACTATTGACCCAGAAAAAGAAGAAGTCGGCCCATCAACAACAGCCGATACTGGAACGATTTGAAAGAAAGCTAGACACAAGTAAGCAACTAGAAGGAGGAAATCCCAAAAGAGAGCTGTGAGCAGTGACGGGTCATTACCCGGTCAAATGCTTTGGATATGTCAAGCGCCACCACACAAGCCTCCCCGTAATTCCTAAGGGCGAAAACCATAAATCTGTTAATAGGAAAGATATCGCCAGTAGACCTCGACCGCCGAAACCGTACTGCGATCGAAGATAAGATCAGAAATGTCTAAGAAGTTGAAGTGAGAAGAGTTTCAAAATCTTAGATAGAATACAAGTTAAGCTATAGTTGATAGTTAGAAGATCAGGCAGCTTCCTTTTCCGAAAATTAGGTGGACATATGCGCCTCCTTCCAACCCCTGGGGAAATGCTAGTATTTGAGCATAGAGAATTTAGTTGAACGAGGGGGTCAGTACGGAAGCACTCCCCTCAAAACTCAGAGGAATGCCCATCCGCCACCCGCCTTTCTTACGTCATTAGATTCAGAACCCATGCAACGTTCAATTAATCACATCAAAAGCATAGACACCGAGATGAGAAGAAGGAGGAGAGGAAAGAATGCCAGAATCGTCCAGGTGAAGTTAGAGGAAAATAGGAGCCGAAGAGATTGGCCCTTTCCGGAGTATTAGCAACAGAACCATCAGAGCGAATAAGAGAAGAAAGATGAATTATCAGAAGTTTAGAAGATGTTTTTGCAGAGGGCCAGAAAGATTGTCAGTAGGAGAACCAAGGAGTCAGCGCACTTCGTCTTTAATGAAAGTTGCCCGCTTTGCTCGTCGAAAGAGTATCCCTGCAACGACTTCTGCTGAATGAAAATTAGCGGGAAGAGTGATAGGAGAAGGAGAATTTTTCTACACCCGATACGCACTCAGTCACTGTCTCTAGCTGAATGGCCAGAGAACAAGGACGATCGGAACCATGGATTGTGAGGAGAAAAAGATTTAGCCAGAAGGAATGAACTGCTCATCCCATCGACGATTACAACTTCCCACGTTATCGGCAGAAACCGAAGCGTCTTGAGAGTCAAAGCAGTCACTCCAATTGTATTTAGCGTAGAAGCAACGCAATGCCACCCCATCAGCCCGATTTAAAGTGCCGAGATGAAAATTATGAGAGGATGTAGGTGGGTAGTTGAACGTCAGGTAAAAGTATTAAAGAAGAAGGTTTGATGAGTGAAGTCGATGCGATCGAAAGAACAAACGGTGTATTTAATGAGAGAGAAGGACATGTTGAACAAAGCGTCAAGAGTGTTCAGAATTGTTGCTATCCGAATGTGTGTTGGTTCTTTAATTAGGTGCTCCAGAGCATTGAGAATACTGAATGATTCGCTTCCTCCCCACCCCACCTAAAGTCAGTATGAGAGGACCCTAACCATCCAGTGTTGTGTACATGAAAACCTCTAAATAGAAGACCTCATTATTGGATGAGAAGAATAACAGTCTCGTGAGAATAGTAAGGTATTCAAAAAAGACTTGAAAATGTTCTGTTAGGAAAACAGTACAGAAGCTAGCCAAAAACCAACCAAAAAACCAAAAACATGTAGTAGGATTTAAGGCAGGAAAATTGAATAAAGAAAACTTAAGTTCTCAAGAGGTGCTACAAGAGTATTAATTTTACATAGGCACATTACTCCACCCTTCAGACGGAAATTATGAAATAAGTTAAAATTGGATATATTAAACGGATAGAGAGGAATTCGTTAGCCATCTGGGTCTCAGGACAGAAGCGAAAGACTTCGGAAAGTAATTAAAGTGGTGATACGACGGAAGCAAAAGTAGTAGTAGAGTGCAAGCCACGGATGTGTAAAGTCAAACATGAAAGCCCGTGCCAAAATCGCCATCATGCACGCACACAAGTCACAAAAAAAAAAAGAACAACAACAAACAACAGACAAAACCGAAAGGAGAAATGAGGACAATAAAGTTACTCGTAAGCTAAAACCTAAATTAAAACCTGAATTTTAAAAATACGCTAAAACCTATATTTAAAAGTATAAATATTGAAAATATGAATAATCAGCAAAGTCAAAAAACACTCGCGCCACTCTCCACTCTCAGAAATGCATACCAAAAAAAAGAAAAAAAAAAAATACTATTGATCAACTAAAAAGTGGAAAAGCTAAAAAAAAAAAATAAAAAAAAAAAAAAAAAAACTGTAATAAATATAAATTCGTCTCTTGTGGGCTATCGTAACAGATATTCAAAATACATAAATGCCAAAAAACAGTCGTTAAATTAGAACGAGAAAAAAATAAAAATAAAAAACAACTACTACAGCTAAACTGCGTATTGCTTTCAACTGCCCAATCCTAAAAAACTAACTATAAGTATTTAACATAACTACAAAATCTCAAAATCAAAATTAAAGAATAATAACTTATCTTTATAAGTTTACATCAAGATTCTTCATGTATTAAACCATATTAGTTTTAAAAACACTATAAGAACAGGGCATCACTAATAAACAAAACACCTAATTAAAAAAATAACCAAAACGATATAAACTACACACAGCCCATTGAGATCTATTCATACAACATAGTCAATATATAATATATATATATATATATATATATATATATATATATACATGTATTATGATATATATTATAAGATACTATATATATAATATATATATAATATATAATATATATAATAGATATATATAATATAATATATTGTAGTAGATATTAATATATATAATATATAATAAATAGTATAATATATATATATATATATATATATATATATAATTATAAAATATATATATAGTATATATATATATATGTATATATATATATATATATATATATATAATAGTATAGTATAGTAACATATTATTATATTATTAAGATTAAATATTAACACTATTAATAACACTCACTAATTAATAATATTAAGATTAAACACTAATTTAATTATATATATAATTATTTATTATTGATGTACATTGTATGTGATGTGTTATGATATTATTATATTATAATAATAACTTCAACTCCCAGGAAGCATTTATCTGCCTGTCAGGTGTGTAGTCTTCACTCCATCCGTCTCATCCTTCGAAAGTCTCCACCCTTCTCAATTCCATGGATGTTCGGAGAGTTATGCCTGCGTCCGAGACGCTCGGGTGCTTACTTCATCTCTCACCTTCTTCCGGCCCTGCCCCCTCGTCTCTATCCTCCGCCTCCACTCCCAGACACTGGCGCGAAGACCTTTTCGCACACACACCCCCATCCTCTCTAGATGTCCCATCCACCTCAGTTGTCCTTTTCTATCGTATTTGCTCATCTTCACATACCCCTGCTCTCGCTCGTATATGTTCATTCTCACTCTATCTCTTCTGTCTTCCCAGCTTACCCTCAAGCCTCATCTCGCTGCTTGTATTCTGCTTCTTGTGGATACGTTGGTGGTCCAACTCTCCGCACCATACATCAATATGAGCATCAAACTCTCAAAAATGATTTTTTCACCTGCAGGGCACATTCTGATTCTTCAGCAACGCTCCCAACCACAAAAGGATAAGAAAACGCTCACGCTTTTCCCGTATTTCCTATCCTTTCGGCGAATCTTCCCCAACTCCTCCCTGTTTCCGAACACATTTCCTAAATACTAAAACTTCTACCTCTTTGAATGTTGCTGCCATCTATCTGGATATTTAAACCTGTCTAATCTCCTCTTCTATTTATTCTCATTAACACCGTCTTCTCCTTATTCATTTCAGGCCTTCCCTCTTCGAAACACATATTCCACCTTTCCAGTCCCTCTGCCATGTCTTCCTCCTTCACGCTCCAGAAAGCTATATCGTCGGCGTATGCCAAAATACCCCATTCATCATTTTTATTCCATCCCGCTTTAAAATTATTTATAACCTTATCTAAATATGCAATGAACAACAGGGGCTTCACCCCTGTTCTCACTTGAAACCACTTATCATTTTCATCCAGTCCTCACCTTGCACTTACACACCTCGTACAAGCTCTTAATTGCATTGAGCATTCTCCCCGTAACTCCATATTCTTCTTCTAGACATCTCCACAACCTATCTCTAGGCTCTGAATCATTATTATTATTATTATTATTATTAACACTAACACTTTAACATTAACACTAGTTTTATCACTAGTTATATTATTACTATTAATAGATTGTAGAGTGAATCCAAATCTCTAGCAACCATGCATTGAGCACCCCTCTTGGTGAGTCATGAAAATGAAGGAGATTCATTTGATCAAATTAAAACAATCGATGAAGTATTCAAATATGATTTTCCAAATTTTCAAAAATTCATGATCTCAAATTTTTATAGCTTCACCGAAGAAATCAAAAAGTTATTTTAATTCTAAATGTTGAAATATAATTTTCATCTAATCAAATATTTTTTTGAAAGCAAATTTAGTTTTTGAAAACATCAAAAATTTCAATATTTTTCTTTCAAAGTCTTCTCCGATGTTATTCCATCCATAATAGCTTGTCAAGACCTCATGGTAAGAAGTGACACGACATTGCAGCCCTTTTTGATTTCTTTCTTTATGTGTTCCTTTCTTTTCTGATTTTCTTCTATTTCTTCTGTTTGTTGTTTCAACCTACCTCTCCAGAGTCTGAATCATATATATATCCCATATCATATATCAAAAGTCCCGCCCAAGACGAATCCCCCATTAGAAGAAACAACAGGTATTTTGTTTTTATTATCTTTTCATTTATTCTTTATTTATTTATTTATTTTTCATTCATTTCGTTATTTAGCTATATAATTTCTTGAAGTTACAATAGTTGTGTTTTGGGAGCGGGAGATTAAATCCCTCGCATGTGTTCTGGGTGGCCACTTACGGAATATATCCAATTTGTATTCTCACCACTGGTTCACTCTCCTTTACAATGTGGAATAAAAGGTGGGTGTTGAAAGAATGTTTCTGTTTGTTAGCATGGAGAGTAGTTAGTTTATATTGAAGGAGTGATATCATTGTACCCACACAGAAAGTACTCCTACCACTGGTTTAGACCAGACTTAATATTCTTAGGTTGGTAAAATTGTCAAAATGTTGTTGTATAAAAGCAATTTAGATAAATTTTGTTATTAAAAACTTTAAATGATTTCAATATATATTATACTGGTATTTAAAAACCCAATAAGTCTAAAGAAATAAATAATAAAACCAAATGGGCTAGTTATTTTTCAAAAACTTGCGTTTTGTGAACCTTGCTTTTAATTGAAATTTTAAAGTTTTAAATGGTTAAAATTATTTTTTTTATAGCAAATTGATGCAGTTTTCTGTAGTAATTGTGAAATTTAAATTTATTTGCAGGTGACATAATAATTCAAAGTAGCTATTTATTATAATTATTATATAATTAGTATAATTTTTAGAATTAGACGAATTTTAAGTTTTATTTTATAATGGATCTTAAAATTAAAGATGAAGTAGATATGAAAGAAGAATTTTCAGACTTTATGGAAGTCATTTTAAGAATTGAAAAGATGTGAGGAACATTGTCTGGGATGAGGAATCCAGGGTTTCAGTATGTTATTGAATTCAAAACTTTAAAATATATTCTTAGATAAATTGATTATAAAGTTAGTAAGCTTTTGCAACCCAAGTAGAGTTGCAAAAAAAAAAAAAAAAAAAAAAAAAAAAAAAAAAAAAAAAAAAAAAAAAAAAAAAAAAAAAATTTGCCATTTTCTAAATACTTTTTCATCATTTTTTATTCAATTTATTTTTTTTTGCCAAGTTTTCTAAATATTTTTTCATTGTTGTATTTTGGTGTACGATTCACCATGATTTGGATGGAAAATATTTTTGTTTTGAAAGTTTGAAATGAGGCTAAATTTTTTTCCTATTGAATCGATTTAAAATTTTATTTTGGCAGTTATTTGGAATTGATTCAGAAAGTTCTTTATTATTTTGTTTGTTACATTAAATTCCAACCAGAATTTTTATTTTTTTTTAAACTGGTCGCATCTCTTTCCTTTACCCCTTCCTCTCTTTGTCAAAGAGACCTTTATTGCATTTGGAATAGAGGGAATAAAAAAATCATTAGTCTCTTTAAAAATTCAGCTCTTTGAAATTCTTGAGTGGTTTCCATAAATTAAAAAATAATTAATAAATAGTATACTCATAAAAAGAATTCTATTACTAATAATAATAATATAAAATAGGAATATGCTTCTAAAGCATGAAAATTTATGAAACCTGCACAATAAAGATTGTTATATCATGCATGTTTTAAATTTGTTCTTAAAGTATTAAATAATTTTATCCAAAATATTTGCAATCATTTCAGACTGTTAACGCATCAGCAAATGAAATATTTATTAAAGAAGAGCCAGTGGAACAAAATGAGGTATTTATTAAAGAAGAACCAACAGACCCTTTTTCTGATGAAGTAACAATCTTCAATCAATGTGAAGGAGTGAAAAATTTTACAACATTTGAGGTAGAAGGGAAAGTTATGAAGGTAAGGAAAGTTTATAATCCTTCAATGGCAGATCATCCCTATGTCAGAGTGCAAGAATTTACATTACCTGTATTTGTCCATAGCCTAGAGGTAATAGAGGACCAGTGGTATCTTTGGGGCCCCGCTAATCACCTATTTCTCGCCTAGGAATGCTTATTCAGCCTCAGATCTTGTTGCATCACGCTAAACACCTTGATTTTCAGTGAAACTAATAACGTCTAGGTACATGAAGTGTTTGTGAAAAATTGGTAGGAGAAGAAATTGATCGGCTGACAAAGATTAAAAGAGTTATGTGGGTGAAATTGTGTGTGTGCTGGTAGAAGAGGGAGAGAATGGGTGCAATTCTGATGAGATTAGTGACACAGCTATGATGATTTTGGTCTGTGGTGTACTAGAATGCTAGTGGAAATTTAAGTTGAAAGGTCAAGTGTGTGTGATGTCCATCTGGATGATGTGAGGAGTAGTTTCTGCACATCTGATGTATATTGTTTTGAACAGTGATTGATAAGAGGATGAATATACAAATCTTTTGGTGAGAGAAATGAAAATGGTAAAAGGATTGATTTATGTTAGGAGAGATGTATATGTGCCGAGTAATACATTTTGAGCACAAGAATTATACATACAGTAAACGAGAGTGGTGTAGATAAAGATGGTTTCATATTGAGAGTATGATCTTATGTGAATAAGTAGAGGAGTTGAGTATGTGATGATGTTAAATCAGTGATGGGTTTGGAATAGATATCAGATATTATGTTTTATGTAAAGTAGGTAGTTGAGAGAAGTAGGAGTGAGAAGTAAGTTCAGGTATAAGTATTGAGAGTACTTACAAATAATCATTTGAATAAACAAATGAAATTAACCAATCTTAACGCAAATGAAAAATGTGTTTTTAGAAAGACAAGAGAATAATTGTTCATATGTAGTAGAAGAATGTCAATAGTAATGAGAGAAGAACCGATACAAGGCAGTTATCTCTAAACGTATAACGACTCCCAGAAAGAGCTCCCCTTCATTGGTCCAGCAATCATTCTCCTTGACCCGAACCTTACCCTAGAGCCACTCTAGAAAGCCATTCTCAGCCACAATGTCTATGCCAGTCCTCTAGTTAAGCACTCGCAGGTAGTTTTTTCCCTTTCAGTAGAACTAGTATCTTTTTTGACCTCAAAACTCGTTCTCCGAAAACTCTCAGAGAATCTTGCTTCTAGGAGCATAAGAATTCAATGCTGTCCAGATATCGCCAGCAAAAAGGAAAGATCAGGTTCTAGCCGTTGCCCTATAACCAGCAGAAGATTCTTCATCATTATCATATTTATTATTCAAAGAAATCGCCCATACTCCCGAAAACTTTATCCTTTACGAACAAATAGCACCTAGAAAGCAGCTTCTATTATTGTTATCAAAAAAATTATGTCAGTTATTATTAATATTCAAAAAACTATCAAATTTTTTTGCTTTACAGAATATTTATAGAAATAATATTATAAGATCAGGATAGAAAATTTTGCAGCTTCTCTTAAGTTTTTAAATATTTAATTTGACTGGTAAAATAATTTGTTTCTTATATTTCAAAATATTATTTAAATAAAATATATTAAAATATTTATTCATGTCATCACTGGCTTGATAATTGAATTAATCTTGCTTTTTTTCATGCTTTAGTAGCTCTCCTAGAGTTTATATCCTCTTGAATCTCTCTTTCCAACCGCTCTGGTCTTCTCATTCTCCTTCCCAAGCTGTTTTCAATGCGTCCAACTCCGACGACAATTCAATCATCTATTCTAAAGCAGGTTAATCTATCTATAAATCTTAAACATCCAGTTAACGTAAAAAAAAAGAGGTGTTGAATTCTATAAGCCAATGATGAGTTTTAAAGAGAGTAGAAAGCATATAGGCAGGAAAGAGGAAACAAAAGTGAGACAGATACTATTCATTTTGATGCATAATGTTTAGGTAAATGAGATTTTACAAGGAAAAACTTCTATTCTAGCTTAAGGCTTTACATCCAGTTACTGAATCTTCATAGAATAATGAATGGGGATGTTAATAACTAATGAGATGGACGTAGGAAGAATGTGGAGGCTTCGAAAATCTGCATAACAATTGGCAGTGATAAAGAGGCGATAAATGCTGTTAGGCTTCATGTGAAAGAAGTAGGTATTAGAGAATAAAAATAAGAGAGAAAGTAAGAATATAAGGATTAATACTGATGAAATGACAAGAATGGAGTGAGATGTATCAAATTTTTGACCCAGTCCCGGATAGCAGGCTAACGAAAGACCAGATCCAAAAATGAGTACTAATCCCACCTTCAGTAGGTCTCTACACAATACCACCTTACTTGACTAGGACGAAGCTAATAGAAAGAAAGTTTTATATATATTATATATAATTATAAATATTATATAATTATATATATATATATAATATATATATATATATAGTATATATATATATAATATATATATATAATATCTATATTATATATAACTCAATGGACTCGTGTTGCCAGTAATAATGACAATTGAATATATATATAGTATATATATAGATATATATATATATATATATATATATATATATATATATTATAAATATACTAACTATAATATATATTATATAAATATATATATATATATTAAGTATAGTGATATTACAGGTTGAAAAACAATATTGACAATTATCGTAATCTGCGCTATAAACTTAAACATACACACATGAACAATTTGTTGTGAAACAATATACGAAAAAAGTATGTCTACAAATTATATATCAGATTGGTTTTAGGGCGGAAAAGGCCATGCATGGTCACAAGACATAAAACCACCAATAATAATGACAGTCATTTATTAAATTAAACATAGATATAATCCTCACTCTCGAATACAATAATGTAAATATAGGAAGTGATTAAAGAGATTTATTATCATTTATTAATATTCTATTTGTTATGGTTTGATCACAGATCATTAAAAACAATTTTTATCTTTTACGCCATAAGCCGGATAAGCAAAAAATTTTCGTGAGTACTTGAATTCAAATTTCAAATCAACTTCATTTGAACAGTAGCAGAGTGGGAATTATTAGAACCATGTCTCACTAGTCTCTCACCATTCTCTTATATTTTATATTATATTTAACTGATCAATACGTGATCAAAATACACGTTACAAGAGATCTTGTGGTAGGGGAACGGTTAATTATAGTAATAACACTCAATTTAATACAAAATAATATACAAAGCGTGCCAGGGCATCTCTATAAGTTCCAGCGTCGTCCGTCAAACGTATTTTTATGTATCGTAGCTATTCTATTCCCCCTCCCTCCCTCCTCTCGGCGCCCATTCTCACCAGCTCTCCGCTCAACCCCCCCCATTTTATGGAACTCCCGCAACCCTTTTTTCCCCCACTCACCCCCCTTCCCTCTTTCCCCGCCCCCCCTCTCCCCTCCTCCACCTCCTCTTCCCCCTCTCCTCCCCCCCCCCTTCCCACCCTTTTCTTCCGCCCCGGGCTCCTCACTCCCCTCCCCCTATCTTCCCACCTGGGTATCTGCGCCTGCACTCCTTCTGTGTGTCGCATAAATACGAACCTGTCTAATCGTCCCAGTCCTTTATAGTCCTCTTCGACAGCCTGACTGCCTCCCTCGGCTCTCCTCCCCCTTTTTCCCGCGAGCACCTTTCCAAGCATTGCTCGCACCGCGTCTCAGAGAGTCGGGCACTGTCCAATCTCGGCATCACAGTGAATCGCGAGTCCAGTCGCAGCAGGAATCAAATGACCCATGATGACGTTCACGTTATATTTCGTGTAAATCCACGTGAGGTAATCACTTCGAGATTCGTAGCTAGTCCGCCGTTCAGTAAATAACTCGAGCTCACTACCCGAATACATATTCTCGCAGGGCTCATAATATGTGCGACCTTGTCCATGCTCCTCTAGATTGTTACTGTCATGATTGTGGTTTCAGTTTCGCACCTCTCTCCTTACCTCCGTCAATCACGTAGAAGGAGCGTCCCTCGTTTGCTTGTACTAAGCCAGACAGACTATGCTACACCAGCTGAACCTAATCAGAGTCTCTCGCCGCGTAACCACCAGCATCGACGAAGTGATCACCTCATAATCAGTTACTCTGTTATGAACACAACACCTCTATGCTACTCTAGTATCCTCAGCACAGTACCTACGCTCCTCTCAATATCACGCCGAGCCCTGGTCGCCCCGACTACTCGTGTCCACCTATACACAGTAAGTCACATTCGCCGCGCCTGCTCTCTGACGTGTTAATCGCACTTCGTCCCGCTCCTCTCCCCCTCCCTCCCCCCTCCCGCCTCCCCCGCCCCCCTCCCCCTCCCCCCGTGCCGGCCTTTTTTTTTTTTTTTTTTTTCCTTTCCTCCCCCCC